>OZ022504.1:70875702-71144019 GCA_963989385.1 Ctena decussata
ATTAAACAATTAAGGGTTGATATTAAAGAAAAACGAAGGGGAAAACTAGCCGCTGGTGTCCTTTTTTGCATGATAATGCCCCTGTGCACAAGTCCAGAGTTGCACAAGCGGCTATTCGTGAGTGCAAGTTCGAGCAGTTAAATCACCCGTCATACAGTCCAGACCTGGCCCCAAGTGGTTATTATCTGTTTCGAAATTTAAAGTCCCACTTGCGTGGAACGAGATTTCGGGACCATGATGTGCTCAAGGCTGCTACAGAGGCTTGGTTTGGGGACCAAGCAGACGACTTTTATTTCAAAGGCATAGACTGCTTAACAGAAAAGTGGGTCAAATGCATTGCAGTAAAGGGGAATTATATTGAAAAATAATGTTGAAACCATCTTCCAATCTGTGAGTTAAACCCCGAGTTCTACAAACTTATTGAACTCTCCTCGTATTAAAAAAGAAAGAAAGAAAAACAAATCCCATTTGCATTGATTGGACACAGACTCGATCGGTGCCAAGTATAACTGTGACAGCGTCCTTGCAATTTTCACTGCTGAAAGTCCTTTACGATGCAGGTCCAAAATGATGTTTTGGATCGGAACCGAAAATCTCATCTTTATTTCCGGTTACCTTGCAATTTGCAAACAATACTTTGAACGAAAATATATTATTAAAATTACTGCGAACACAATATATTTAAAACACAGAACACGAACTTAAAATATTTCTATAAAAACAAAACGACTCTGTGTATAAATCCAATTGATAATTCACTTTAAGACGCTGCAAAAATACTGATAAAATGTGATGCGCGAACGACCGTAATATGGCTGCTTCGTTTTTGATTAGCTTATTATGAATCGCGATTTTCGCGTTATCTACGTCACAGGCAAACGCAAATGATCTTTTCTGATTGTTTAACTTATGCTACGCGAAAATCGCGGATAACACGCGTTTCGCATGGATTTCACGGGAAGCGATTTGATTGGCTATTTGGAAAACGAGATAAACGCAAAAAAACGCGAGTCAACGCGTTTCAAAATGCGCTTCATACACACGCACGAGGAAGGCGTTGCACACGCGTTCAAAACGGAAAAATGTACGCTTTTGCGCTGTCGGTACAAGCATATCTCAGTCGCAAAAATAAAATTTCTCTCTTATACTTACACTTAATCTTAAAATTATTTTGAGCATCATTATCGATTTTTAAGAGCAACATTTGTAAAATAAACGACGAAGAACTGTCACTAAGCAACAGGTAAGCTGCTTTCTTTAGACGGCCGCCACCATTACGTGACGTAAAATAGAACGTTACAACGACCAATGGCGTCGTTTGATTTCATGTGACGTTGTGTACCA
Organism: Ctena decussata; assembly: GCA_963989385.1. Lineage (NCBI taxonomy): Eukaryota > Metazoa > Mollusca > Bivalvia > Lucinida > Lucinidae > Ctena > Ctena decussata. The sequence continues at coordinate 70,877,047 of OZ022504.1, forward strand.
ACGACGTCGCGTGACCGATTGCTGTTCATGGAAGTATGAACACTGTGTCTCCGAAATTGGTTCATCTAAGGAAAATCAAAGGGAATGTAATTATAAAAGTATGGAAAACGTTAAGGAATCAGACCCAATGTAACGTCGCCGTCTCTTCATCAAGACACCTGTGCTACGCCATAGAGGCCTAAATCCATGACATCATATAAAGGTTAGACAACTCATATGCCAAGCGGGCATATGGCATTGAAATGACCTCGTATTGACGTCGATGCGACGTTATTACGTCGCATCGACATCCGTACGACGGCACTACAACGTCATGTGCCTGCTTGGTGCGATTCGGAAATTTCTACAAAGTCTAATCATTAATAAATGTCTAATGTGTTGTTTAAAAGGGTCTGAAAGTTTATTCCTTTCGATTTTATGAAGTGTGCATTATTTGTCTGGTAGTGCATTTAGCTTCGCAGAAAGTGTGTCCATAGTTTAGTTTAAACATATTTTATTGCCTCTTTATATGTCAAGCAATTGGGTCGGACCACAAGTTCTTTCAACATTAGTTACGGTCCTCCCCATACAGTAATATATACATCAAGACAATAAGGCAATGACGTACAAAACAATACATGTACAAATAAATTTTGAAACGCAAATGGTAATTTTCCAGATAAGGGGCGGCCAATGACAACCAACCACCATAAGAATATGTGCAGCGAACACTCACTAGAACCACCTTTGCGAGGTGGCTCCAGTAAGGAGTCACAACACATATCTACACAAGAAACCAACAGAACCAATTCCAGGGAATATCCAAAAAATTCCCCCTATCTGGATATGAGTAATACAAATTTGATTTTTCCAATACTTAAGACATATTATATACAAAAAGTCATTTAGAGAACAGAACGAGGAGAAAAGAAAATAAATAAATAAAATAAAGGAGTGTTAGATTTCCGGCTATGGATAGACAAGAAAGACAAGAATGAAAGAGTGGGGATTGTAGAACAGAAGAAAAGAGGAGATATTATGATATATGGACTTGACTGACTCCAGTTCTAGTCTTTACCACTTTTAATACATCAATACAGGCCCAAGACATCAAGAACGGCTGTTTCACAGATCTGAAAAACAAAAGAACATAAGAATTATTACTTAGTTACATTAACGTACATAAAAAGGAAATTCCGATCTGACATCGTCTAACTGTACCGGTTATGCGCTGCGGGGAAAGTTATGCAGCGCGGAGCATTGGACAAGTGGCGGAACCAATGTCCAAACAGCATGCCCCCTGCTCCGGAATCTGCATCCCCACAGCGTGCAACCGCCACAGATCTGCAAAATTCCGTTGTCACATCTTGTAAAACATTAAAAGCCTTACAGTTATCTACCAAAACGATCTGTTTCTTTAATATAACGATGTATGTGAGAAAATAGTTCTTCATTATCGGCGGTGGAGAGGTCATCAGAACCATTCAAAAGAAGCTGTAAGTTAAGTGGATGATATTTTCGTGTAGCTTGGAACAAATGAATTCGTTGCTCTGTAAATTTGCTGCATTTGAAGAAGTAATGCTCCGAATCTTCAGTTTCGGAGTCCCACTCACATATAGCATTTGGTCTTAAATGATTAAGAAATAAGTCACTATTTAAATTACTGCAGTAACTGTTGTTCCTAATGCGGCAGTGGAGAACAGAAAATACACGACTACCAGATATAAATTGTTGCGGGACCCTAGGCACTTTAAATATGGAAGATTTAAGTTGGGATTTAAAAGAATTAAGAGAGTCTGCATTTCTAATACGCATGGGCAAACTGTTCCAATATGACGTAGTAGAAGGAATAAAAGATTTGGAGAACAACTCGGTTCTTCTGTTTAGAACAGTTATATCTTCCACATTACGTAAATTATAGACTGTGCGATCGGCAACAAGTGGTGGCATGAGATTACAAATATATCCAGGAGCTATACCATTTTTAATCTTGTACATCAAAACAGATTTTTGAAATAAGCGTCTTTCAGACAAAGGTAACCATCCTATTTCCTTCACAAGTTTATCAATGGAAACAGACCGTGTCAATCCCGTGACAACTCTCGCAGCTTCATATTGGATCTGTTCCAGTCGAGTTTTTTCATAAATCGTACAGCCATCCCAAACAACAGAGGCATATTCTAATATTGGTCGAACGTAAGAAATATATACATTATTTAAAGCCTTTCTTGTAAGTTTGAACTTGATACTGCGCATAATTCCCAGAATTTTAGATGCAGATGATAGTATGTTTTCTACGTGCGAATGCCATTTTGCGTTACTGGACAGAGTAAGTCCTAAGTGTTTATGATTCTCAACAAAATTGATTAAGACATTATCAAATACAAGGTTAAGGTTTTGCACCTCGTTGCTAGAAGAAAATAGAACTGCTTCGGTTTTGAGAGGGTGAAAATCAACCAGCCACTGTTTCGCCCATGCTGCAAGAATTACAAAGTCGTGATTCAAAATACCCTCAATAGCGTGTAAGTTTGTTGATGAGCAGGCCATAGATGTATCGTCAGCAAATAGTCTGACAATACTCAATAGAGATTCAGCAATATCATTGATATAAATCAGAAAGAACAATGGGCCAAGAACAGTGCCTTGAGGAACCCCGGCTGACATAAATTTAGGAGAAGACATCGAGGACCCAATAAAAACTTTCTGTTTCCTATTTGACAAGTAATGTGAAATCCAGTCAATCAATTTTCCATTGATGCCGTGTTGGCGTAATTTAAATAGTAAGCCCTTATGCCAAACTCGATCAAACGCCTTAGAGACATCGCAGAATACGACACATGTATGTTGTTTGGCATCAATACTTTGTGTAATTTGATGATATATATCAAGAAGTTGATAGACAGTTGAGTGACCAGGAAGAAAGCCGGATTGATTACTATAAATAAGATTATTCGAATGGAAGAAATTATACATATGCTTAAAAACTATTCTTTCATCGATTTTCCCTACACAGCTTAGCAATGAAATAGGTCTGTAGTTTGAGGGTAATTCGTTGGGACCTTTCTTGTACAATGGCATAACTCTACCCGATTTCCAAGAAGAAGGAAAATGACATTCATTGTGGGATCTATTGAATAATAAACATAATGGTTTGACTATCGTAGAACAGGTCTTTTTCAAAATAAAATGGCTAATTTGGTCTTCGCCACAAGCTTTATTGGTAATTAAAGTATTTATTACATCAACAATTTCAGATTCTTCGATTTTGATGTCACTTAAAGTATGTTGGGTTTTGGGGATAAAGGCAGGTAAAGTGGCATTTGTTTCATCTAATTTGGAGATAGAAGCAAAATAATCATTAAGAGCATTAGCTTTATCCAAGTCACTAAAAGCAAATGATTCATCTCCATTTTCGTTGGTTGTTTTTAAGGGCGGTATAATTTCTGAATTTTTATTATTTTTCATAAAATGCTTCAAAAGTTTCCAATACTGTTTAGGGTTGCCTGAAGATGATTCAATTAGGCTATTTTCAATATTATTGTAAAAACGTTCTTTGGCATGTTTTTTAAGATTATTGACTTTATTCCTCATATTTTTATACTTAGCCCAGTCACTTAATACACCTGATTTTGTGGCTTTGCGTTTCAATCTATCCCGTTTTCTTGAATGACAACGAATAACAGAGTCGTACCATGGCTTATCGTTCGGGCGGATTAGTACAGTTTGGCTTGGTACGCACTCCCTGACTAAATTCATGATTTTTGCTGTAAATTCTTCGCATGCTAAATCTAAATCTCCTTCATTGATAAAACTCCAATCAGTATTTGCAATCAAGTTATTCAACTTTTCATAGTCACCCCTTTTGTAGTTCCATACGGCATCTAGTCTAAAATAAACTACCACTTTTCAGAATCAGAATCAGAATCAGAATTGTTTACTGGTGATACGTCCAAGGACAATCATTCACCAGGAATCCAGACATAGAATTTTTCTCATGGCTGATAAATTGTTGAATCCGTTCACCAACACATATTTTGTTCGCAGACTCTGTACTTGAAACAACGCTAGCATCAACGTTAATTCGACGTCGTCATGATATTGAAGTTATAGAAGATATTTTGACTTTTTCAGTGTAAGATCGATTTTTATTTAACTGAATGAACACCAAAAGCAGCTTTCTCACGAGTGGCGAGCCTCGAATAAAAATACCACTTTTGGTATTGATGAGTGAAATAAAGGTCTATCTTAAAATTGAAATAGTCAAATTTTCTGTTTCTTTTATGCTTTAAAATTGCAATAATTCAATTTATTCCAATCGTCAGCAATCATGACAGAGACACAACGTTTTTTCCTGGTGGTTTTGTGCTAAATTTGATGTGTTAACTGAGTGTGATATTATTGGTTGTAAACGGAGTTTGCAACTGAAAAATAGCTTGAAATTTCATGTTAATAAACAGATCTCAAGAAATTTGCGAAGAAAGAATGCCTGTAGGAGGCAGCCTGACGTCGCGTTACAATGTGCTTTTAGTGACGTCAGTAACGTTTCACTGACCTTTTAAAATGCGTAACGTCATTTATGTCAAGCCGGATAGGTTAAGTCAATAAATCAATACATAAATGAGACTATTTCACGAAAATTCTATTTTTGAAACAATAAAATGTAAAGTGATAATTTCACTGTTTGAAACAATGAGATGATCGGTTTCGATTTCCCTGAAAAATCCCTATACTTCATTGAAAAGTATAAAAGAAATATTGATAAAACGTTGTTTCAACGCTGTGAGCTTTCTTGAGCAATTTTGATATATCTTTTTATTAACAACTAAACCACACAGTTTAACTAGTTTGTAGTGTGGTAGTTACCTCCCCTAAATCTACGCAATGGCTGCGATTAAAGGTGAGGTACCCAGTAAATCCTACACACATTATTTTCTGTGCGGGCTACTGCGCATTCTCAACGCGCAGATTATAAAAATCGTCTGCTAGAGACAAAACCGTGGTTTATCAATAAGGGGCCTTGTGAGAAAAATAGATATTTGTCTTGTTAGAGCTTAGAAGAATCAGATTAGCACGGGTTACACTATGTGATCATACCCTCCATTCTTTCGCAATAATATTGTGGTGGTTTGCACAGGTTGGGTGACTCTACAATATTATCAAACCATTGATACCATGACGTTAAGCCACTTTTTCGCGTTGCGACCCGCTTAACAGGTGTTGATACACTTCAGAGTTTTGTAGCAAATTTTCGGGAATAAATGTCAGTTGTTAAGTTATTTATGAGGTCTAATTAATCGGTATAGTTTAAACTTTGAACTGCTATTTTATGAAGTGGAATGGAATGGATAATGTTCTCCACTTCATTCCAAGGATTTGGGATGTCATTTAGTTGGTTTGCCCCCAAGGCGATAAATTCCGTTAAGTGCGAGTAACACCCCAAGCTCTGGGGACAATCTGTAGCCCCGGACTGTAGCCATTGGAATGTTGATTATCTCATCCATTCCATTCCATGTTTTAAACTATGCCCCGCTATCTTATGTAGCATGAATATTTTACGTTTCTATGGCAGTTAAGAAATATTAAATTCAAAACTATAATCATTAATTAATTAAAATCAAAGCTACAAAACAGTTAAAAGTGCCAAAATTTTCTATTAGCTCAGTAAAATGAAACAAGATCAACCATGGATATATAAAAGAAAAGCGCATTTCTCATGGTTCAGTTCGTGTCCTAATATGATATCTCTCAGCGGTAATGCTAGTGAGTAGTGATAAAACTTGATTCTAAAAATATGGCAGTTACGCGATAGCTGGAGCAATACCATCCGCGGTGATGTTCGGTTTTCTTCGCTGGAGGTTTATAAAATGTCTGATTACTGGGTGTATGACCTCAAATCTTGTTGGTCATATATGATAAGACTAAACTAGTTTGGAGCAGCACCAAAAATGCTACCGGATAGAAACAGTCATATAAATCAAGTCAGCCAATTTGGTAGTTATGCTCTGCATAACCTGCATTGGTAGTCCTTGTACACGAATGTAAACCGAACTACCGATTTGGCCACGGAGTTCCGGTGATCCGCAAAATCACGCGAGCGCTGCTCGACCTTGTGCTTCCAAAATTGCGATCTTACAAAACATTGCCTGATTGGCTTATAACTTGGAGTGACACATTTACCATTGGAGGGCCCCATGGAAGATTGGTTATACCAAATGGGTTACCCTCTCTAAATAAAGAATTTACTTACTTACTTACTTACTTACTTACCCCGATTCATCGAAATACTTTCAAACCACCCCATGCAATTTTTCGGAAAACCAAATAAATATATGTTCGGCCATTTTTAAAAAACAAGGGGGAAGAGGGAGCTGTTTTTCTGCTTCTTGAGGATTTTTTTTGTTTTGTGGCTGTGTGTTTGTCTTTTTCTCTTCCTCTTGGTGTTGTGGGTTGGTTGCAGGTTGTAATTGTGGCATACCCTGGACCTTTCTATTAACGTTTTACTATCCTGTATCCAAAAACATACTGGTATTTTTCGTGACGACCTTGGCTATATCGAAGTGAAGAAAATCGCTGGAAGAGAATCGTATGATGTTCCAAGCAGAACATCACAATCTAAAAACAAACAAAAATCGAATCAACAACTCGTAAGTCATATATTTTACAAGAAACTAAGCCATAAGTTACAGATAAATTTTGTAGAGTGCAGAATGGGTTGAAGAGTGACTCGCTAGCACTCGCTGTCGCTAATTAAGAAACATACAAACTGTAAATTTTCCATGACTTCTTTGCCTTAGTGATAAGAAACTAATAGTAAAACGATTAAGAGAAGTTAAATCAAAATTAATCCAGATAATAAATGACTTGATTCCCGTGAATATTCTCAGCTCCAAGTGAGACTAATGATCAGAAAAAGCTGAGCTATGGCTCGACATAGCAGTATTTGCACATTGAACCCTAAATATATCGAACGAGTTTTATCTGACAATCAACGCCATACTCAGAAAAGGAATCTAAGAATTAGCTAATTAAGGCTACATTACCTAATCATATTCGCAGACAACACACTCCAGCTTTATATCATAGTCAACAATTATCATATTACCATTTCTTACATCCCGTGCGTCTCAGGGCAGCCCACAATATACACAATGAGCCGCTCAGTCCTCGAACATGCTGGAACAAAGGCACCCATCGGTCGTTTCCTGCGAGTGTTTCCGAACCCGGTTCGGCCCCTGACCGATGAGTAAACCATGGCCCAGGCTGCTAACTGTGATCGCTCGGTGCCACAGTTTGCCCGAATGTCAAACAAGGATAGGTAGGTTGTTAAAACTATTTATAAAGCTAAAACACATATTTCTTATATGAGGTTTATCTATCTATCTATCTATCTATCTATCTATCTATCTATCTATCTATACTGCAACACCCCCTCGCGAGGATTTTGTGCAGGAATGTCTGCGCGTCAAGGATGTTAGAAAGTTTAAAAGAATGCAATGCTGAAATAAAAGATGAAAGTGTATAAATGTTAAAAGGGTGGTGAAAAGCAGATGAAAGCAGGTTAAAAACAATGTTTCTTTTGCTTTATGGCATTGAATGGTCACAAGAACGGACTGCCTCTCTAAAGTCATCTAGAGTAGGCAGAACAACAACATTAGCAGGCAGTGCATTCCACTGTACCACAGCTAAGGGGAAAACGAATATTTATAGAAATTAAATGATGTGTGTATTTGACGCAGAGCGAGGGGATGGTTATGTCTTGTCATTCTGGTGGGTTGCTGGAAGTAAGATGGTATGGGAATAGAGACATGTCCATTAATAATTTTGTATAGCATTATCAGTCTCGCATCGGACCGCCTCTGTTCCAATGGCCTCCAACCAAGTTCATGCTGCATTTCAGTGACACTACTCAGCTGTATGGGGAAAAATTATTTAATGTCCACCTTATGGCCCTGTGTTGGACCATCTCAACTTTGCTAATGTCCTGTTTTGTATATGGGCTCCATATGGTTGAGGCATATTCAACTTTTATGGCCTTAACAGGGTCTGATATGTCGCTTCTCGGACAGCTTGATTTTTTGCCCTGATATTCCTTTTAAAGAAGCCAAGAGTTTTATTAGCATTTGATGTAATCCGATTTATGTGGTGTTTACAGTTCAGATTACTTGTCTATTGAGATGTTTACACCAAGGTAACGGGCAGTGTCAACAGTGTCTAAGATCTGGTTGTGCATAGTATAGTGGCTATTGTTGGGACGTTTAGCTCGAGTAATATGCATTACTACGCATTTGCTAGGATTAAATTCCATGTACCCCATGGTTTCCCATTTCTGAAGCTGGTCAAGGTCACACTGGAGCTGCTGAGGACCATTCTGTTTGTCTAGAGTTAAATAAACTGTCGTGTCATCCGCGAATAAACGGACTTGGGCTTTTATTTCATCTGGCAAGTCATTAATGTACAGTAAAAACAGAATAGGCCCCAGCACAGACCTCTGAGGGACGCCTGACGTGACTGATAGTTCTTCAGAGCTGGTGCCCTCAAGAACCACAGTCTGGGATCTCCCAATCAAAAATGACCTGATCCACCCCAGAGTGGTGCCTTCGATACCATGCATTCCCAGTTTGTATAGGAGTTTAAGATGACTGACCTTATCAAAGGCCTTGCTGAAATCTAACAGAATTAGGTCTGTTTGTAGATCTGCTGTTAGGTTGCGGGCTAAGTCCTCTACCAGTTCAATAAGCTGGGTTTTACATGACCTCCTCTCACGGAAATCGTACTGGAGGTCATAAAGTGTAATGTGTTTATTAAAGTGCTTCGTAAGACTAGAAGCAACAATGTGCTCCATTGTCTAACATAGAATGCAATGATATTGGTAGGTAATTTGCAGGATTTCCTTTATCACCTTTTTTATACAAAGGACAGACCTGTGCTTTCTTCCAGTCTGCTGGAATAGCACCTTGGTCAAGAGATTTTTGAAATATAGCTGCTATAGCGGGTGCTATTTCTGAGCTTAGCTCCTTAAGGACTACAGGTTTAATTGCGTCAGTTCCTGTTGCTTTTGCAATGTTGAGGTTGGATAAGAGTTTAGCTACACAATTGACAGAAATTTCTATTTCTGGCATTGAAGGATACTTTCCCTTGAAGTGGTCAGGAATAAGGCTGCCAAATAGTGATTTAATAGTTTATTTAATAGCTCTGCGGGGTCTGCGGAGCCTGTGACAACAGCAGCGGGAATATCATTCCACAGAAGAATGGTTTGTGGAAAATAGAAAGCTTGAAAGCGCATGAAGTCAGAATATGGCAAGTATCTTGAGTATTGCGATTTGTGTGGCGCCCTTGTTTGTCTCAGGTTACGTGCAAGGGTGAGGTATTTTGTTTTGTCAATGGCTGCAGCCTCATTGTGGATTTTGCAAAGAGGGCCAAGGGGGACAGTTCCGACATTTGTGTTGCTTTGGATGATATTTCAGATATATGTTGACCCCAATCTAGGCTATCTATAATAGTGATACCTAAATATTTTGCGGCTGAATCTGTTCTAAACTCTGATTATGTAACAGTTAATCAATGAATCAATTTGTTGAGGGGAATGATGTGTCCTCCTCGCATAGTGGCATTTGGTTACATTAAACTTTATTTGCCATTCGTCTTCCCAGTGCGCAAGGTCATCAATGTCTTCCTACAAATTGCAAGCTTGTGTGTGTGTGTGTGTGTGTGTGTGTGTGTGTGTGTGGCGGGAGAAAAGGGGGTGCGGTAGTGGGGGAAGGTAGGTTGAGGAAAGGACACAATCGTCTGCAAACAGGCTAACAGGAAAGCTTAAAAGCTTAAGATTTCTGGAAGATTATTGTTTAAGGTAGTTGAATACTAAATAAGAATATTGGTGGGGCATTCAAACCACTTTACCAGCCTAATAACCCACAGGGCTTAAAACATTAGGATAAGAAAAAAACTACTTTTACCGTTTTGTTTTCCAAAAAATCAAAATTTTGTATTTCTACACACTTTTTTACACAGTTTCTTTTTAATTTTGAATTTCTAGCATATGAATGCACTTTCGTTTCTGCGATTCATATAATCTATACTATAGGATGTTTAAAACGAACTGGTAAAAAAAAGAATACACTTATCTTGATAAGAAGTATTTATTTTACAATGTTTAAAAATGCAACAAAATTTAATTTCATGAAAAAAGTCATGAAAAATACATTTGATCGGTGGGGCATGCTCATGCATATCATTTCAGAAAAACTTACATTGTATGTCACATAATAAGACAAAAATACAAAATTTTCACCGTTTCGTTTCCTTGCAAAACAATATTAAAGTTAAAAATACCCCAAAATCTGAGAAACCCAAATAAACAGACAACCCCCATTCCGCACCTGCTGCAACCAAAGTAGGCCCTTGCCCTACTATTTATTCCCCTGTTATTTTGGTTCTACCATAAAGTAATGCCACCAAAATGTGCAGACGGAATGGCAAATCAGAAAGGTTCCTAAGGAGCAGTCTGATCTCAGTTTCCACTATTTGTACAAACCTATCTGCTCAAAAACTTAGGATCTTTACGGTAGTTAGTGTCATGGTATTGGGTAGCTTACCACCAATTATTTCACATAGGCAACAGAAATAACGTTTGTACATCATCTAAATTGGTCCTGCATCTAAACTGGTCCTGGCCTCTATTCTGGTCCTAATCAGCCTCTAAATTGGTCCCGGCTGGCATCTACATTTATTATGATGTGATAAGCAGCCTCTAAAATGATCCCGACAACAATGCGACAGTAATGCCTTCTATGAATAATTTTGGATAATAAAGGCTAATGTGAACCTAGCGAAGCTTCAAATCAGCCTGGGCATCTGAGTCAATCCTCATGAACGAATAAAAACGAAACAATAATGATAATAATAAAAACGTATCAGTATTTTCTTAGACAACCGGCAGCAAAAATGGATTGGCACTTAATTACCTGTACTTTGGAATAATTTGTCTTAAAAATAAAGTCGATGCACTGTCATGCTCTCTTCCCACCTCAAGCTATACCTTTAGTGGCTCCAACCCCTCCCATCCCCTTCGCGCCTCTCCACACCCCACTTTCAGCCGCAGTCGCCTCACTGAAATTGTAAAATTATCAAAAAGATATAAACTTCTCATAGGGTCATTTTTAAATGGAAGGCGCAATACTAAGGCCCGATTTCACGTCACAGTTAGTACTCAGATTAACAAGTCCGTGGTCTATTTTACAGTAAGGTGCAGTGTAAAATTTTGGTGTTCCGAATGCTAATTTACGCGTACTTAGTGCGACGTGAAATCGGGCCTAAATGTCAAAGGTTATAGTATAGGCTCGGTACCTGTCCCTGTGGTATTCTGCTATCATCTATAGACCACGTACGATCTCTGTCCCTGTGGTGCTCTGCTATAACCTTTAGACCACGTATGCTCTGTCCCTGTTACTTTACTGTCGCCTAAAGGACAGCTTTATCCCCGTAGTATCTGTCCCCCCTCCCCTATGGTACTCCACTCGATTATATTGAAGCTTTTTATGTCTATCTATGATATTCATATGCCCATGTCCACTGTTTGTCCCTTCGATATTTTACTATCGCCTAAAGGCACATTGTTTGGGCCTGGGATACTCTACTGTCAATTATAGGCCCGGTGGCTATCCATGACAAACCCTGCTGTCACCTATACACTCAACGTTTGTCCCGGTTGCTCTCTGCGGCCACTCATAGGCCCAGTGCATATCCCTGGGGTACATGTTCTCTACTTTCACCTAAAGACCCTGTGTATATTAGGAGTCCCAGTAGCTCAGTAGGTTAAATGCTGGCCTACTGATCTAGCTGTCCTGAGTTCGAGTCCCGCTGAAAGAAGGAATCTTTCCAACCGCAAACGGGGTTCTATTGCACACAGCCTTTCATTATCATACTAACGTCGTCCTAGTATGACTGAAATACTGTTGAAAAGGACGTAAAATCGCGAGGCATCCATCGATCCATCCATCACACATCACCGTTCAAGATTTAAGTCACATTCTTCACTTTCCACATTTACGTGAGTAATGGTTTTGGAAATGCCTGGATATAAACGGACTTCTGTTAGGCCGTGAGAAGCAGTTTTAGCTGGTTTTGTATATAATTACGTTTAGTGCTCAGGGCCATTTTAGAGTCTGCTTAGCGCACCATAATAGATGCCAGTCGGAACCAGCTTAGAGGCTGATTAGGACCAAAATAGAGGCCAGGACCAGTTTAGATGCCAGGACCACTTTTGATGATTACAAACGTTTAAGCTAGTCACTAGAAAACTCGAAATTATTACATGTACCGCATTTTAAATAACGACTCTAGCCAATGGTTTAAAGAAGAAAAAAACACATGTTCCCTGCTCTGGAGGCCGCTATTTCAACCAGAACACGTAACCCCTGCGCATGCAGTAAATTTGGCGCGTCAGTTTAGTACTGGGTAAAGTTATAAAATTGTCTGATACTTCAGTGGTCAACAGCAAAAAAAAAAAACAATGTTACCATCTAATATTTTTCATCTGGGTCTGTTATTTTACTTAACGATTGTTTACTTTAGTTACCTGACTAATGGTGGCCATTCGTTCCATTCTCTTCTTGACTGAAGCTTTTCCCCTAAAGAGGTGGTTCATGAATAATTAGTGGTAAGCTACCCCAAGTTGAGCGAACAATAACTCTGTTTTGTTTGGACAAAAGGAAATACAGAGTTCTCCTGTAATCGTCTACCTTAAAAACGCTTTGCCATCTAAAACAATACGTTGTGAGCATCCAGACAACCACGAAATGATCCACTTATGGTTGAATCCTCTAATCCCATAGTAATCTTAAATATATAATAGCCTCCTGTGCGGCACCGTGTCGAAGGCCTTTACAAAAATCCCGTATGACCGAATCTGTCTGTTTATGTCCACGACGTACTGAATTATCGAGGTAACTGGCAACATCTTGGACAAACAGTACCAGATGGGTTTTGCAAGACCTTTTTCTTCGGAAACCATGTTTGCAGTCTGCAAGAATGCTTTCTTAGGCTAGATGCTTGTTCATATTACTAACGATTATATGCTGTAGGGTCTTGCAGCATAAATGCGTGAGTGACACGGGTCTGCAGCAGGGTCATACAGTTTATTTATCATAAACTATTTCTCGATTTTATTATTTATGTTTCGATAAGAAAAGTCTTTGCAAACTCCACAACCTATTATATCATTTCAAAAATGTCCCGAGTTCGGTAGGATATGACATTGGTATAAAACATTTAGAGAAAGCTGATTCGCGTCAGGCAAAAGGGTGATTAACTATAACTACGAAAGTGAAAACTCAAACCAGCCTGTGAATCTATGCAGCCCTACCAGGACATTAAATTTATCCTTGTAGATGTACATTTCAAACGATCCATTCTTGTTGTGTGCGAGCAACTGAGGCTATGACCAGATTGCGCCGTCACAGCCAGTCTGGATATAGCCCTAATTACTTGCAACTTTGGGGTATGCATGTTGGTCAGCCTTTGCTCTTTTGCATATGCATTTAAGGCCTAGATCCTGTACCCCCGGCAGAGGATTAACTATCTCTTTTCGTCATTACCTTGGTGGGGCTACTGTCTTACAGATAAAAATTAATCCCAACAACAGCTCTATTTGATAAATATTAACACCAGCCAGCTGTTTAGGCCTTTCAGCACATTCTTTGTATGTCGCAACTGAAATGCCTTGTGTCTTGGACATGTTATCGTTAGTGTATTTAATTAATAGGTTTACTCCCGTTTCGCCTACTCCATTTTCGCATACTCCCGTTTCGCCTATGATTTGTCCCATTTCACCTACTCCCGTTACACCTACTGCCATTTCGCCTACTCTAAACTATATCACTTATTCCCGTTAGTTTATTTACACTATCACTTAATACATTTTAAAACTATTTAATGTATAAACTGAAAAAGGAAAAAAAAGAAGAAAGAAAATATATAAATAAAACAATGCACAGCACCGTATAGAAAGTTAACAGTGAGAGTGAAGTCGGGTTTAACACTGGGTGGTTGCTTAGTCCCGGTAGGCGCTGATTTTTTTCTGACAATCGTCAACGATTTTTTCTGACAATTTATGTCTCATAAGCGTGACGGAGCAATAAGGTAAGTAAACAAACTTATTTTCAATACTTTCTTGGGATCTTTCGCAATCAGGCTGTTTACTTGAGCATTCTATAGGCGTATTTTGTCGTTTGTCATGTTTTTCTTTGTAAAATAGCCTCATAGCCTCGGAAAACCGAGGACAAAACTTATTGCAAATGTCAAGGATTTTTTCCTACAACGGCTTTAGTATCCCGTATTTTTTCCTACAGTGTCCCGGATTTTTTTCCTACCACTTATACTGCATTTCAGAGTCTTAAACTAGCAGCATAGTAACAGCAGTTAGATTTTCTTTCAGTGTGGGAACTAATTTTACTTCACGAATGAACAGCAAAAGCATGCCTGTCATGTATGCCTTATCATGGTGATGAAATCGAAAATATGGACCCTTTAGAATACGTAAAAGACATAACATCAGAAGTCTTTGTTTACTTGAGTCCTCTTTTCAAGTGCAGACTCAATAAGCATAATCTGCTGTTTTCATTCTTTCTGACCATTTCTTGCTTCCAAAAACTCTAACATTTCAAATCTTATTTAACCTCACTGGATGCTGTATGTGTTGTGCGGCGGCCGTTAAGTCTCCCCGTACTCCATGATAGTGCAGATTATATAATTTCTAGTCCTTCCGAATCAATAATTTCATATCGAGTCATTCTGAAAATAGCTGCTGCTAGGGGGCATGGCTGGGCCTGCACATTTTATTGAAACTTCACTGAAACTGGTGTTAGGTACCGTGTGACGGCCCTTAATCGTCCGTAGGTATTTATTCATAGTGTAGATTGTATAAGTTCTAGTCCTTTGGAATCCCTTATTTCATTTCGACTCATTTTAATAATACAGTAGCCGCTGCTAGGGGCATGGCCGGAGTTGCACATTTCATGACCGGTTGGTCTTGAGCAGCCGCAGCTAAATCGAGTAAGCTTTTTTCATTTCTTTGGTGTTTTCCTTGCTTTCAAAGGATCTGACTTTTCAGAACTTTTTCTGTTAAAGTTTTGCAGTCACTGTGCTGTATACAAAACTGTACAGACCCTCAAGAGAAGTAGTGGCTGGATGGATGGATGACTTGCAATTTTGCGTCCTTTGCATCAGTATTTCAGTCATATCAGGACGTTGGGAGGACGATAATGAAAGGCTGTGTGCAGTGGAACCCCATTTACGTTTGAAAAGATTCTCGCCTCAAGCGGGGATCGAACTCGGAATCGCTAGATCAGCAAGCCACCGTTTAACCTACAGAGCTACCGGGGCTACAGCACCGGCTGGACATGTGCACTGCTTTCAGAATTATCAAGCCCCATATTAACTACGTTATAGTGAGGAACAGGTAGCTTTTGTACACCAAGGAAAGTACAAATTGATGCTTTGGAATCACACACACACACACACACACACACACACACACACACACACACACACACACACGCACGCACGCACGCACGCACGCACGCACGCACGCACGCACAATTTTGAAGAAAATATAGAATTCTTCTACGCCGCCTAAACGAGAATAACACCCTGGTCGCGGCGGAACTCGAGTCTTCAACCTTCTCGGTACTACTGAGTAAAAAGACTGGCAATGATTAGGGCTGCTCTGCCAACTGAGCTTTCCTGGCATTGGACGACCATTTGGCCACGTCGTTCAGTTGGTAGAGTTAGTACAGCAGTATCGCCTGCATTGGGGAGGACACTGAATATTGTTTTAATCTCAGCTCTTTACTACACGATATTCCATTGTACATTTTTATATATGGAGCAATAGAATGGTCTGTATATGATGAAAAGGCTGGTCTTTTAATGACCAACAAGTATTTCGTCTTCCATTTATGCACCACAATTAAAGTTTGAGACATGCTTAAATCTTGCTATTCATTCTATGCGCAATAAAGTATCATACTGACTACTCGTTTGCGTTGTCAGAAAAAATCAGGCGCTTAAAATCTATTGTAGGAGCGAATCCGAGACTTGTAGGAAAAAAATCCGGGACTTATGAAAAATTAAAATCTGTTGACAGACCCATTTAAATCATTGTAAAGTGTCAACAAATAATATAATATGTTTCCCAACACTGATTTATGATTAAAAATAGCTTTTCCCTATGGTAAACTTCGAAGACATAGCCGGCAGTTAATCAAGATGTACCCTAAATGAAAATTTCCGGGTTTAATTTATCTGTTGACAACGTTAAACACTTGTATCGTATCTAATCTGCCTTAGATCTACCAGGAATACGATTAAGATTTGTAAATTAATGGTTTAATAGACAAAATTCACCATTTTATCTCATCAGTTTTGCGTTATGACGTCACAGAGAAAAAATCATTGACAATTTGGAAATAATCCGGGACCATTGTCAGAAAAAAATCGTTGACAATTGTCAGAAAAATCACCGCCTACCGGGACTAAGCAACCATCCAGTGTTTAACGTCTCACCAACACATAGGTCATGCGGAGACAGGACCTCAGCTCAAAGCCGCACCCGAAATTAGGCACGGGAACGGTTACAGGTTTCGTCAATTATCCATTACGGTATGTAGCATGACCGCAATACATTTCGTATGCTAATCGAGCAGACCTTGACGTAATTCATCAAAATAAACTTTGGAAAATTTACTGAAAAACGCAAAATATTGTAAATATTACAGTTATTTTCGAAGATAATCATTGATATTTAATTGCATTTATGGTGAACATGATTTTTATTTCCAATTTAGTGAAATTTGGATGCCCGAGGTCTTTTTGATCATGGGCAAAAAATGTTATTGTTCCTGTTTCTTTTTCGCAGTTTTATTTGTTGTTATTGTGTCACCAGGTCATTGGGCAATCATTGCAATCGAGTGATGACAGGGCTCATGACACTTACTGCCAGATGAGCAGTTGGTAATAATAGCTTAATTTGGCTGTTTAAGTTTATGAGAAGGTTGCCCAAATTGGATAGTTTATGGTTGTTGTCTTGTTTAGCCAAACTTAGCTCTACAGAAGTTCTTTCGTGAGTCTTTCTAATTAGACTGAGTAGAAGGAGCAAACAGAGACAATAATAATCTTATAATTATCTTTATTTATAGTCGCTTATTTCTATTAACAACTAACATAAGCTCTGTAGAGCTTTTATTGCGACTTAATAAAACTATATACATATAGGATATACAAGCTGAGCTGTGGATATGGGACTTGCTTAACTTCTACATCATACGCGCTGCCGTCACACTTGACTACTATAGCGCGGGGGTTTGCTGCATGAGAAAGAGAGAGTATGATAGGAAAGATAGAAGTATAGTCAGTGATTTTTTTACCCCTGCGTCCTGCGTCTTAGACGCATAATTTTCCCAGAGGACGCAAAATATTTCCTTGGCTGCGTTCCGGGACGCATAAAAATAGCCGATCGGTAGTCCAACTTCCGATTTCGGCTTCGTTTACAAAGCTACTTTCGTTTTAAGAATATAGCAACGGTGCATTAGCAGATTGTTATATTACTGGTAAAAAACAGTACCATAGTCTTTCCTACTCCCGCTAAATACCGAAGTCTACCTGTAATACCAATAATCAATAGTAGTGAAAAGATGCCCGGATAACCGTCGGAAATGGATGACACGTTTTTGAGTGCCAAGAAGTTTTTGGTGAAAAACAATGGACAAATCGGATAAACCGCTTCCCAGTGTGATTCCCCAAACTCTTTTGGATTGCATCAACGTTCTGGACAGGGATGACCCAACAGCTTCCTGGAAATTAACCAGAAACTCGAAGGGATTCTCGCTCGTGATCAGGACGTTTGCCGCCAAAAATGTCACGCCATTGAAGGACGGTCACTCTGCTTTCGGATGTCAGCAAGGAAATCATCAGGACAACTCTACCGATGACGCCCCACTGAAAAGACCAAAGCGGAAACATAAATCCCCATCAGTTGTTGCAAGGGATCGTTCACGACGACTGAAGTTCTGGAAAAAGAAGAACTCTGCCCAAACTTCTTCTCTGAACGCCCGGCGACAGCCAGAGGATACCATTCTTGAACAGGAAAATTCCATTCAATTGGATCCTGAGTTGGATTTATCCACTGAAAGTGATTTAAATGAACTGGTTCACTCTCCTGAGATACCTGTTGTTTTGAGTTCGGAAAAAGAGTTGTCAGCCTTGGATTGTTATACAGAACCGGACGATAACTCCCCCGACTACTGTGCAAACTGTTATTCCTTAGGAAATAATGTCAACCTGAGACGCTGTACAGGCTGCAGATTTATTAAGTACTGCAGCAAGGAGTGCCAAGCAGGACACTGGTTATCACACAAAACCCTCTGCAAGGCCATTCAAGGTCTCCCTAAGCTTCAGTAGACTCAACATCTGATCTCCGGAAAGTGCTTTGGTGGAGGTTATTGACATCGTTCTTATTGTGTATGTGTATATTCAGGGTGGCGGATTATTCATTGGTGCAGGAAACTTTGACACTGTGTATATAAGTGGTGGTGGATTATTCATTGGTGCAGGAAACTTTAGTTTAATTTAAAACTCTTATCATTGATAAACACTTTTACCGGTTATCCGGGTGCGCCGACAAATCAACGGCGGGACTCTATGAACAACAACAACAACAAGTGGTTGTCCAGTACCGGAGGAACATAGTATTATCGACCACGGTGATATCTTTTACCTAAGTGCAAACTTTTATTAATACACCGGGTCAATAAGTAATCATGCCTCCGAAAAACAAGAAAAAGATCAAACTTGATTCAAAGCAGCAAACATTATTTGGTCTTCTTGGGCAAGACAAACACGCAAGGCCAGATGTTTCAGATGATGATGCGACCGATCGAACTTCGAATCCGAAATGGCAACGGATGTCTCCAAATCCAATACGCTGTCTGACAATGAGACAACAGGTGATTTATTTTATTCCTGTGACCACAGGAGCTTGACGTTGGTTATTTTTTACTTATAGGGCTTGTCCCTTGAAGCCCTTTAAGTTTGGGATGCAGAGAAAATATTGCTTTTGCATCCCAGTAAAGATGCAAACCCTTGAGCTTGGGATGCAAAGATTTTAGGTCTTGTGAGTCCTGGGACTCAAAGAAGGAGATTTGTAAAAAAATCACTGATAGTTGATAGAAAGCCAGAAAAAAATGAGTAGTTTTGGCCAATGCATTTTCCATTTTTCAATCCTCAACCAAGCTGCCTGCCTCAAGGTCACAACGCTAGGGCCCTGGTGGGATTTGAACTTGGGACCCTTCGATCATGAGTCTGGCACACTGCCACTGTGCTCCACAATTATTTATTCTTAGCACAGGAGGTTCTTGTTATGTGAAAGGCAGCTTATGATGTTGATGTGGGAGAAATGCTAGAAGAACTCCAATGGCCAGATCTGCAGGAAAGACAACAGCAGGCTTCTCTGTCTCTATTCTACAAAATTCACAACAATCTTGCTATTGTAGATAAGAATAGGTACCTATCTGAGGTCGATGAATGTAGCAGGAGAACTAGGTCCCACCCATTCCAGTACCACCGTCCAAATGCTTACACGGACAGTTTTAAGAATTCCATTTTCCCCAGGACAATTGCAACTTGGAATGGCCTTACATCCGAAGCTGTCTCTTCGGAGACAGTTGATGGGTTTAAGGCCAAAATTTAATATCCTATGGTAGAGCAGGGGTTAGGCATGGAATGCCTGCCCCTGAGGACTTCTTGTAAATAGTTTTAATCTGCTGGTGGCTTTGTCACAAATTCATTTATTTATTTTTGTGACAACTTATGCGCCACACCAGAAACCTGTCATCATGGTCAAAGTTGACCAAGGACAGTATCGGTAGAAAGAACGAAAGCGGGTCTACAAATTGTGCTGCCCAGAAAAGTGCAAACCCATATCAGACAGGGTCTGTCTATTCCGGCTATATAATCAGGGCCAGAAGATCAGATAGACCATAAGCAGGGTTCTCCGAAAGGCACTATGCTGCATAAAGATATGTCAATAGTAGTAGTAGTATATAAGTTCTGCCACTAGAGGCACATCCCCAAACTGGAGTCTTCTTTAGATTCTATCACAGGGACTATTTACAGGGACTAAGAATGATGCTTGTCTCATCACTCTATTTAACTTTAAGTTGACTGCAATTCTAAAACTTTAAATATTAGAAATATTCTCAAGGCACTGTACTGTGATCATCTTTTCCACCCTGGAATTTGTTAACAGGTGATGCATGATATATACCAGCCAGGAGTCCCAGTGTAGGCTTATTTTCAGAAATCATATGCTTGTTTTTCTAATTCTCGCAGTGATGAAATTACATTATCTGTCAATAACCATATTTTTGGTAGTGTTTGTGTATTACCTTTGATTTTGTGTTCAAACCTACCTTGTCTGTAAATCTAACATTTCCTGCTTACAGCTTTAACAAACAACCATGAGCACTG
Source organism: Ctena decussata (assembly GCA_963989385.1). Classification (NCBI taxonomy): domain Eukaryota; kingdom Metazoa; phylum Mollusca; class Bivalvia; order Lucinida; family Lucinidae; genus Ctena; species Ctena decussata. Next base: position 70,897,546 of record OZ022504.1, read on the forward strand.
ACACACACGAGACAGACCCAATTGTAATTGATGAAGTAGTACAGATAGACCCAGAGACAACAGAAGTGAAGTATGAAAGAACAGACTCCCAGTTTGCCTCAGTAGTGTTCCACAATATATGTGAGACATACCCAATAGATGCACACATTGAATGTCGCTACACTGTGACCTCTGACCTCATTCCAACAAGAAGTGATTGGGTGGGTCTGTACAAGGTGGGATGGATGAGCACCAAGGACTACATTTACTACGAATGGGCCCCAACTCCAAAAGACTATGAAGTCGGCAAAGATGCAGATGCGAGTGTGCTGTTTCAAGGTACTAGACCTGCATAAAAGAGCATTTAATTATAATTTGAGGATAATTTTTTGTAGTTTTCCATAAAACATAATTTTATCTGGAGACTCGAAAGCAATGAATGTTTAAACAGAGCTCCAGATAATATGGTTTTTTTGAGGATTTAATTCTGAGATGATTTTCCTTATTTCTTAATAAAACATACATTGTGACCCCTCGTCAGAACCATTTTTGTATGCAGAAATATGAAAAATGATCCCATCCTTGATACCTATCTTATGTGGATCACTGTTTTGAAGCTCTACATGGAAATATAAATGTGTTTTTCTGCCATTTTTAGCTCCCCTGAACGAAGTTCAGGAAGAGCTATTGCACTACCGTTAGCGGCGGCGTTGGCGTCAGCGGCGGCGGCGTTAGCAAAATGTTAAAGTTTTACGTTAAAGTTTTTTATGTGATGGGCAAGGCACTGTCAGGCGAGCTATCCTGTCCCTGTGACAGGTCTTGTTTTAGTGGGAGTCTGCACTTTATGAATTTCTATTTGTTTTCTTGCAGGATAAACTCTTTTAAAATCTTTAAGGAAAATGTTTGCTTCTATAGGAACAATTCTTTTCTGCAAAAGTTGACCCCTTTTGAAAAGGGAGGCAGAAATGAAAGTTGCAGATTTGCTTCCCTTAAATGTGTACCTATACACCTTAAGTAGTACAATGACCCTGAATCTAAGGTCTGCTCCAAAGGAGCTGTCTGATCAGGGTCTGCACAGTTTTTTCTACTACTGACACAGTTTGACTCTAAATCTCCATTCCAAGACTCCTATGAAAATTTAAAAATTACTACACATAGTGGGATGCCAACTCTTCTTGTTCTCCTGTTTTCTAAAACCCTGATGAATCCCTGCCTATGCTTTTTATATGCATCTAAAAAAGCATGGTGTAATGATTTAAAGCACCAAGATTTACCTATAGTAATATAAAATGACGCTTATACAGGTCTCTATGTGAAATTGTGAAAAGTCCAATTTACAGATTCTCAGAAACAACAATGTCAGCATTATTTTGGGCTCTCTCTAAGAAGTCTCACAGCACTAGTTTGAGAAAAGTGTTGGGTTCCCACAGTTAAACTTTTCCCTGAAAAAACCAAAGACCCCAGACTGACAGTAAGGGGATTTCAGATAAGGAATTGATAAGAAGCATGACTTTAAATTGACAAAAGATGTGCAACTGAAAATACATATACATGCATGTATGTATGTTAACATTTCGCAGCTCTAGTGATATGATCATTATTATCAACATGCAGAATCTGGTGCATGCTCTCTGCGCTTTTAGAGAACAAATACATTGTACTTTCACTTCCATTTTTCTGTCTAAAAATAAACTTACTTTCACTTTCAAAAATGATATTGACTAAATAAGAGGAACAGAGCTCCAGATAAGGTAGGGTTTTAAGGAAAGTTTTGAAATATTTTTGCTTATTTCTCAACATACGTTATGTATGTTGTTACCCCTCGTTAGAACTGTCTAGCCGAGACAGTCCTAATGAGAGGTCACAGCCAAAGTTTTAATGCCGAATTACAGAAAATTATCTTTTCACCTGGAGCACTCCATGCGATGAAAAGATTTACATACCATACTCTGTTTATAAATCAGTTTTAAAGCAAAGCTCCCATGAAGGAGCCTCCAATACATTCTGAAAAAAAGTTTTTTTATGTTTGAGCTGCAATGTGATATATGCTAATTCTAGTAATTCAAATATTAATTATACCCCCCGCAAACTATGTTTGAGGGGGGTATACTGGTTTCACGTTGTCCTTCCGTCCGTCTGCAACATTTGCTCCGATTTGTTTCAAATTTTGTCCATGGATGCAGCATATGAAAGAGTTGACACGTATTTTTCCGATTTCTGTTGATGAGTTTCAGTGCTGAGTTATGCCCCTTTATATTCGTCGTAAAAAAAGTTTATCGCAACTCCTCCTAGACCGCTTGACCGATTTTCTTGAAATTAAGTATGTGAATACATATTGGTATGAAGATGTGCATTAGGGTTTCCTTTTTTAAATCTGGCCCCGTTTCCTTGAGTTATGCCCCTTTTTGACATTTTTTGCCCTAATTTTTGGGGTTATTACAGTCATTTTTGCTTGATTTTTATTCAGATTTGGTACAAAGATGCATCATAAGAAAATAGTTGACAACGTGTTTTCCAGTTTTTCCCGGAAGCATTTGCCTGCTGAGTTATGCCCCTTTATATATTTTTGTAAAAAAAGTTTGTTATCGCAACTCCTCCTAGACCGCTTGACCGATTTTCTTGAAATTAAGTATGTGAACACATATTGGTATGAAGATATGCATTAAGGTTTCCTTTTTGAAATCTGACCCCTCTTGCCTGAGTTATGCCCCTTTTTGACATTTTTTGCCCTAATTTTGGGTGTTATTTTAGTCATTTTTGCTTTAATTTTATTCAAATTTGGTTCATAGATGCAACATAAGAAAATACTTGACACAAGTTTTCCAGTTTTTCCCGGAAACATTTGCCGGCGGAGTTATGCCCCTTTTATATTTTTAGTAAAAAAAGTTTATCGCAACTCCTTCAAAACTGTTTGACAGATTTTCTTGAAATCAAGTATATGAACAAATATTGATATGAAGATGTGCATTAAGGTTATAATTTTAATGACCAACCCTTTTTGCATGAGTTATGCCCCATTTTGATATTTGATGCTCTTTTTACATAGGATTTTTTGGTCATGCTGCTTCGATTTTATTCCTATTTGGTGCATTGATTCAGGAGAAGACAACAGATGACAAATATTTTTCAGCCTTTTCAAGTAGAGTTGTCGGGCTTAGTTATACCCCTTTATGTTAGTGAAAAGAGAGTTGCTGTTTCTTCTCCTAAACTGTTTCTCTGACATTTTTGAAATTAAGTTTTTTGGGGGGTCATTCTTTCTCTGATTTCTTTCAGATTTGATCCATGGAGCCAGCATAAGAAAAGAGTAGACATAAATATTTTCAGTTTTGCTTGCTAGAACTTTAAGGATGAGCTGTATAATGTGGGTTTTTTTAACATGTAACTTAAATGCTGTGTATTTGTAAAAGTTGGATGACAAAGCGAGCTAAGTGCTAAATGCAGGGATATTTAGTAAGCCATGCTTACTGCCATCTCTAGTTTTCTCAAACTGAAAAAATACAGTATTACTGCTCATAAATGCCCCAGGGGCGTTGCAGTTCAGAAATCCTGTAATTGACATTCTGGAGACAATATGCAAAATAGAACAATTTTTGATGAAATTGGGCAAAAAAATTTTCACAGAAAAAGTGAGTGGAGATATTCATTAGAGAGGGCATTTGTTAGAAGAAATACAGTTTATTATGAACTCATGATTCTATTAATATTTTATGAAATGAACACTCTTGTAGTATATAAAACTGTCTATAAATTTGTACTGAAACCTGTTACTAGGAACTTACAAGCCAAATTTGTGTTGACTCTTTCCAGCACACAAATTGCCAGGAGATGATGGAGAGTTTTACCAGTTCTGTTACGTTGCCAGTAACTACCAGATTCGAGGAGCCAGCACACCATTCCAGTTCCGTAAGCCCTCGGCAGATGATTTTGTCGAAGTCGAGGATGAAGAGACCAACATGCTGGTCATTAGGTCCAAGACAGTCTTGTTACAGGAAAATCTGCAACATGCCGAGTCACAGAAGAATAAGTTGATAGAGGTATTGCAGAGCTCCAGATAAGAGAGGTTATTGGGGATAAGTCAAAGATATTTCTTCTTATTTCTCAACAAATATATGTTGTGGCCACTCATTAGAACTGTCTCATTGAGCTAGTTCTAATTAGGGATCACAACTTATGTTTTTATGAGAAAAAAATTCCCGAAAAAATTACCATAAATTATTACTCTTACTTACCACTTCTTATCTGGAGCTCTGGTGTCGTATCCAGATAAGAGAAAACATTGGATGATCAGTGAAGATAAGAAGTGGAAACAGTGATGTCTGAGGGATAATTTTTCCATGTTTCTGCATAAAACCGTATGTTGTGTTCCCTCATTAGAAGCGTCTCACAGAGACAGTTCTAATGAGGGGTCACATCATATGTTTTTATTTAGAAATAGGAATAATAGTATCAGAATTATTCTCAAAAATTCACCTAATCTGGCACTCTGATGATTATGTTAAATGTTCACTAAAAGTTATTAATGTGACTTCTCCTTAGAACCACCTCTGAGAGGGTTCTATATAGGGGTCAGAAGATAATTTTCAAGGAGAAAGAGGAACCATATTGTTTTCATTGAGAAATAAGAAAAAATATCTTGGAATTATCCCTATCTGGAGTTCTGAAGCCATTACTGAAACAGGGGAAGAACATATGGAATGATAGATAATCAAATTGCCTCCCTTAGTTCCTTTGTAAACTACAGCTACTTACTTCCCCTACATCCTCTCTGGGCAACATTTGACATGTTTGAAGCTTATAGATCAGAGACATTGAGTGATTAAGTATACTCAAAATTGTTGTTTGGGTAGGTAAGTCATTATTTTCATGGCTGCAAATTTTGTTTGTTGGCAGCGCATAAGCAGCGCCGTAAGATGCCATTTGTGACCTTAGAACCAACAATTTATTCCCCCAATTGACAATTTTCAATGCACTTGTCCCCATTCTAATGCACTTGTCCACATTGTCACCTTTCAAAGTGTACTACTTCGAACACAAAGCAAGCTCTTTAAGCAATATAAATCCAGATGTCCACCAATGAAGAGGGAGATTACATAATGACATTGGATTTCCAACAGTATATCACAGGATATATTGTCGCATGTCGCAAAATTGGACATCATCCAGTCAGATGTGGAATTCATATCTGCATTACAGATTAACAGTACTGGATAACTTAATTATTTTCGTGAACAGCTTAGGGAGACGAAATAATTTCCCTCTATTAAGCTGATTCAGCGAGCTAATCCAGCAACATTACACAAAACAGGAAGAAAATGTTTCTGTTTTGGATGAACGGAGTTTGAGGGTCTCACTGAATCATTTATTTTACAAATATCAAGTACTTCTTATCTGCTAAAGTATCATACATGCACTTCTTATCTTCTAAACAAATATAATTTCCTCCATTCATTGACTTACTTAAATTAACCTATCCCTACAGCAGTACTCCAGAAAGGAAGGAGTAAAAGGAATAATAATTCAGGTACCATTTTTCGTATTTCTGCATAAAAACACATGGTGACCACTCTTTAGAACCGTCTCACCGAAACCAATCTAATAAGGGGTCACAACGTGTTTCAAGTCTCAAGTATGTTTTCTCTAGGTGATGGCTCTGGCAGGGGTATAGGTGCACACACCCTTGCGCACTTGCTGTGGTACAGATAAAAAAAAGGGGTCACCTCATCTGTTTGTCATTCAACCATCAGTATTTTAACACATTGCCATGTCATGAAATCAAAGTGTTCAAAGTTTAGGATGTCATAAAAGTTCTAAGATTTGGACAGATAGGTTGAGCAAATAGTGCAGACCCAGATCAGACTGCTCCTAAGGAGCAATTTGATCAGGGTCAACACAATTTGCCATATCATATGCATGTTTTGTTGGCGTTACTGCATTGTAAATCCAAACTGTCGTATTAATAGGTCTGTTACAGTAATTATTTTAGGTGTCCCAATTTTTAGCATTTTTACGGTAATTACAGTATTTAGCAGTCTTCGCGAAACCCTCTGAAGAGTTGCAGGACAGCTGTCAGACAGTCTCAAAATTTTTGCAGGACAGAACAGAAATTTGCAGGACAGAAAAAAAAACATTCGGGCCAACAAAAAATTTAGTCATAAAAATGGGAACCACTTGTAATTACTTAAAATACTGCTTCATTTTAGCTTAAAATCCTCATTTAGTCAATCATTCTCTACTTCATTTTGATTTAAATCCCATTTATTTATATTAATGCTCTGCTGTATCTTAAGTCCATCTACGCATAGGTAGGGATAAACTCCAAAGCTTTTTCAAAAGCTAAACTTGTTACAGAAAATTGTTGTGATTATTTCCCTTGGTTCGGCCTTGTATGATTCACGAAGTTCGGCCATATTAAATTTGCTACCAGTCTATCTAACAAGCAGCAAAATACAGTAACAGTAAGCAGAAAAATAACCTGGCACAGCAGTTATTAAACAGATCCTATGGATAAATAGTTTTAAAGTTCATTTCATTTTAGCCCAGTCATGGGAATTAAAATAAAAAAAAATGGAGATGAGATTTATATACATTCCGAGACCGAAACCAACCGCTGCAAACACTCTTTGGGCTGAAAGCTGTAACGCTCGAAACAATTGGTTGTATATAAATATTAAAGCATATACTGACCAATCAGATGTCGCTTTGTATATAAGAAATGGCCAAACTTTCGTTTTTGTTTCGGCCAAAAGAGGACTTTTCCGACAATAAATTTGATTTTACCGAGTTGGAGAATGCCAACTTTCGTCAGTCTCGGACAGTCGGACCGGCGCCCTGGCGAAAATCACCGGACATTTTCCAAATTTGCCGGTTTTGTCCGACAGACCGACGGTTTTCGTGAAGACTGATTTAGTTAAGATGCCCAATATTTAGGCTAAATACTGTATAATGGAAAATCGAGAAATTTTTGCGGATTTACCACAAAAACATATTGATAAATTTTCGCGGTTTTTAATTTTCACGGATGCCAATATCCACAAAAATAAAAATTGTGTTTGCCCCGCAAAAATATTGACTAGACAGAAAAATCAAGATGTATAAGGAGAGAGAAAAGTAAAGTTACTGATATTACTTTATTATGAGACCATCTGTTAAGATAGTATCAGCTCGTTTTACAGTTGGGAAGATACCCATCCCTTTTCATCAAAAAGTAAGAAAGACATTTGTTCAAATCAATGTTTAGTACACAGAAACAATCAACTAAAATATGCAGGCAATTGAGAGAATGGCTATTGATCAGGATAAAAGTAAACAGAACTCAAAGTCAATGAATTCAGTCGTTCTTGCGGTACAAGTGACCGTTAATCAAGCGTAAAAAGTGACAGCCTGTTCAAATTGTACTTACCTGCTAACATAATTGCTCCGCAGATAATACCTCTATATAGCAACATACTGAAGGTTCTGTGGGGCACTTGTAGCACCGCAAACCATATGTTTCAATGACTCAGATTTCTTACAACTATTTGTACAAACTTGGAAAATATTTTGCGGAGTTTAATTTTCGCTGATTGCTACCGACCACAAATTCTGCAAAAAATAGGTGACACGAAAATTTTCCATTAGACGGCACCGTCTTTCATCAGTTGTAACACAGACAATTTTTTCCCTTCCAACACAATCCCAAAAATCTAGGTCCATCTTATAAGATGGACCTAGAATTTTGGGATTGTTTTAGAAGGGAAAACCCCATCTCACAGCTGAATTTCATAAAACTGATATTAATACCGTAGAACCTCAGTGGCTCAAACAGGCTTGGGACCAGGAATATTAGTTCCAGCCAAAGGTAGTTCTAGCTACCCAGGGCTAGTTTCTATTTAAAGTGCCCATCTAGGGATCCAGGAATGGATTCAAGTCAGGCAGGGTTAACAAGCCATGTGAGTTCGAGCCATTGGAGTTCCACTTTATTTGGGGTAATTCTAGAGATGGAGAAACACCATTTTATAGCTTAGTAAATTCATTTACAGGCACAGGAAACTTTACTGAAGGAGAGAGACGAGATTGTAGGCAAGTACCAAGAACTGAAGAAAAAATTTGGGACCCTAGAATCAAACAATGAGGCCCTGGTAGGGAAACTTACAGGCTGTGAGGGTCAGATAGGGCAGCTGACCAAAGAGGCTAAAGATATGATGATGGCCCATGACGAGTTGAGAAAAAAATTGGAAGATCACGGAAAGGTAGGTTGCTGACTGTAATTTAATCCTTTTTAGCTTGCCTGAAAGAAGTTTAGGAAGAGCCATTGTACTAACTCCGGCGTTGGCGTCGCCGTCACAAATGTTAAATATTTACGTTGAAGTTTTTTAGGTGATGATAAGGTGGCGGCGGCAGCAAAATGTTAAAGTTTTATGTTAAAGTTTTTTAGGTGATGGGCAAAGCACTGTCAGGCAAGCTATCCTGTCCTGCTGACAGGTCTTGTTTGCCCATTGGACTTCTCCATCCTTACCATTTGGATGAGTTAGTTCCTAGTTTTAGGGATTCCTGGTGAAAGTTTTCACTTGTATTTTATTTTTCATAGAAATTCCTGTAGGCAAGCAGTGTAGACCCTGATCAGATGCCGCATCTTGTGGCATCTGATCTGGGTTTGCACTGTTTACCGGTGTAACAGGCCGGTTTTTCCCCCCAGTCAGTTTTTTCCCCGGGGAAGAAACGGGCCAGCCCAGTTCTTCCCCGGGGAAGAAACTGACTAGTCAGTTTTTTCCCCACCCAGTCAGTTTTTTCCCCACCTTGATTTTTTTTATAATTTTTTTTTTATCAGTGTTGGGGGTTTGGGAAAACCTGGTCATCTTATTTTTGTCGCAAAAGACTTATGTTAACATGAAATTCGTCTCCTGATGGAGGTGGGGAAAAACTGGGCCGGCCCATTCTTTCCCCACCCTGATAAAATAATACCACTAATTCTAATAAGTGAAACACATTAAAATGAAGGGTACAGAAAAGCTCCCCAGGTCAATCCTAACAACTAGTATAAGTAAAAACTTATCTGATACAGTTGATTATTGAGTTGAAGAAAACTGCTTGGAGGGGGGGGGGCCATTCTTTCCCCACCCTGAAAAAAAAAATATAGTAGCTGTATGCAAGACTAATGAATATTCAATGGAAATACTGGGTGATTACCATCTCCCCTAACTGGAATTATCAAAAGAAGAATGTTTCATTTGTTATTAATTGGCGTTATGGAAGAACTGCCAGAGGGGTGGGGAAAAACTGGGCCGGCCCATTCTTTCCCCACCCTGAAAAAATTATACCACTACTTCTAATCAGTGAAACACATTTAATGATGGGTACAGAAAAGCTCCCCAAGTCAATCCTAACAACTAGTATAAGTAATAACTTATCTTATACAGTTGATTATTGAGTTGAAGAAAACTGCTATGGGGGTGGGGAAAAACTGGGCCGGCCCGTTCTTTCCCCCCCCCTGATAAAAATACTGGCTGTATGCAAGACTAATGAAAATTCAATGGAAATACTGGGTGATTACCATCTCCCCCAACTGGAATTAAGTAAAGAAGAATGTTTCACTATTTACTAAATGGAGTTATGGAAGAACTGCCAGAGGGGTGGGGAAAAACTGGGCCGGCCCATTCTTTCCCCACCCTTATAAAATTATACCACTAATTCATATAAGGGAAACACATTTAATTAAGGGTACGGAAAGGCTCCCCAAGTCATTCCTAATACATACTATAAGTTAAAACTTATCCCATACAGTTAACTACTGTGTTGAAGAAAACTGCTGGAGGGTGGGGAAAAAATGGGCCGGCCCATTTTTCCCCACCCTGAAAAAATATACTGACTGTATGCAAGAATAATGAATATTCAATTTGAAATACTGGGTGATTATCATCTCCCCCAACTTGAATTACCTATAGAGGAATGTTTCATTTGTTACTAACTGGAGTAATGGAAGAACTGCCAGAGGGCTGGGGAAAAACTGGGCCTGCTCATTCTTTCCCCACCCTTATAAAATTATAGCACTAATTCTTATTAGGGAAACACATTTAATTAAGGGTACAGAAAAGCTCCCTAAGTCAGTCCCATGAACTAGTATAAGTCAAAGCTGAACTTATACAGTAAATTACTGAGTTGAAGAAAACTGCTTGGGGGGTGGGGAAAAACTGGGCCGGCCCATTCTTTCCCCACCCTGAAAAAATATACTGGCTGTATGCAAGACTAATGAATATTCAATGGAAATACTGAGTGATTACCATCTCCCCTAACTGGAATTATCAAAAGAAGAATGTTTCATTTGTTACTAACTGGCGTTATGGAAGAACTGCCAGAGGGTTGGGGAAAAACTGGGCCGGCCCATTCTTTCCCCACCCTGAAAAAATTATAGTGCTAATTCTTATAAGAGAAACACATTCAATTAAGGATATGGAAAAGCTCCCAAAGTCAATCCTAATAACTACTATAAGATAAAAACATATCCCATACAGTTAATTACTGAGTTGAAGAAAACTGCTATTGGGGTGGGGAAAAACTGGGCCGGACTAGTCAGTTTTTTCCCCGGGGGAAGAAACTGACCAGTCAGTTTTTTCCCCGGGGAAGAAATGGGCCAGCCCAGTTCTTCCCCGGGGAAAGACTGGGCAGGGGGAAAAAACTGACCGTTACACCGGTACATATGTCCCCAAAACAGGGGCCGTATTCATAAAGCCACTTAAGTCGTTGCTATGCTGTTGCTAAGGCTAAATATCTATAAAAGGAGATTCCTTACAACTATGAAATTTGGTCTGGAGGAACAGTCTTTGTAAGACTGTTCCTCCAGAGCAAATTTCATAGTTGTAGGGAACCTCCTTCAAAGAAATTTAGCCTTAGCAACAGCGTAGCAACGACTTAAGTCGTTTTATGAATACGGCCCCAGGTTTCAGTCCGAAAATGGTTAAAAGGAAATGGACTAGTAGATTTTGATTGCTAAGGGAAATGACCTATTGAAACTTTATAATTTGGATATGTAAATGAGTAAATGATATTATTATATAGTAAGAAAAAGCCCTCTTGTCAGTAGGAAGAAAAAGCATCATTTGGAAACAGAAAGCTCAAAGGTTAATTGAGCAGTGTCAAGTGAAGTGAAAGGGTACCTAATACATTATGGGAACAGATAAGGCTTAGATCAGCATGCACTTAAGTACAGTTTGATCAGAGTCTTTCTTGTTTGTAAAAGCATCTGCCAGAGCCCTAGATAAGAGGGAGTATTTGGCGATAATTAGGGATAATTTTTGTTAATTCTGCATAAAAACATATATGTTGCCACATACTTTCGTTTCTCCTTCCGTTGATTCAAGAAGGGCAGTTGTCAGTTACTGGCGAAAGTATGTGCACTTAGTACTGGTTAACCGCTTAGAAGGTCTAAGCCTGCCCAGGAATAGTGTGGTTATACCCCCGGTATACGAAGTATATAGGGGGTATAGAGTTTTTGGTTTTTCCGTTAATATGTTTGTGTGTGTGTGTGTGTGTGTGTGTGTGTTAACATTTTTTCTGTCACAGATTTCTCAGGAACCACAAAAGCTAGGATTTTGAATTTGGTACAAATGTTGGGTATGACTAGTTGTACCGTGTAAGAGACAATCAGCCTTCTCCTGCTTATCATTCCCTTTGTTTGTCCATTTTTAGCTCACCTGAGCCGAAGGCTCACAGGTGAGCTTATAGTATAGGCAGGCATCCGTCGTCCGTCGTCCGTCCGTCCGTCGTCCGTCCGTCAATATTTTCAAACGACATCTCCTCTGAAACTACAAGGCCCATTGTTACCAAATTTCATATATAGCATCTATAGGCAGGGGGAACCAATAATACTGTTTTTTATTCAAATCGCTTCAGAACTTTGGTTGCTATGGCAACTTAAAGTTTCCATTGACTTGTATGGGAAAAATGGAAAATTTGCATTTATTGCTATGTCACTGCAGATATTTTGACAAAACTTTTACAGAAATGTTCCTTGAGTATTCCTCTATCAACCACATGAACTTTATGTAAATTGCACAATTTGGCTGGTTGCCATGGCAACCGAATGGTTAAAAATAGAAAAAATATTCAAAAATTATCTCCTCAGAAACTATGCAACCAGTAAAGCTCAAACTTCACAGAAAGGATCTTAGTACTAGCGTCTATAAAAGTACTGTTTTTCTTGGCAATTGCTCTAGCAGTTTGGTTGCTATGGGAACTGAAAGTTGCCAATGACTTATAATGGCAAAATGGAAAATTTGCATTTATTGCTATGTCACTGCAGATATTTTGACAAAACTTTTACAGAAATGTTCCTTGAGTATTCCTCTATCAACCACATGAACTTTATGTAAATTGCACAATTTGGCTTGTTGCCATGGCAACCGAATGGTTAAAAAATAGAAAAAATATTCAAAAATCATCTCCTCAGAAACTATGCAACCAATAAAGCTCAAACATCACAGAAAGGATCTTAGTACTAGCGTCTATAAAAGTACTGTTTTTCTTGGCAATTGCTCCTGCAGTTTGGTTGCTATGGGAACTGAAAGTTGCTATTGACTTATAATGGCAAAATGGAAAATTTGCATTTATTGCTATGCCACTGCGGATATTTTGACAAAACTTTCATAGAAATGTACCTTGAATAGTCTTTAACCAGCCATGTTAAATTTATGCAAATTGTGCAATTTGGCTGGTTGCCATTGCAGCAAATGGTTAAAAATAGAAAAATATTAAAAAATCATCTTTGCAGAAACTGTGTGGCCCAATAAAGCTCAAACTTTACAGAAAGAACCTTAGTACTAGCTTCTATAGAATTATTGTTTTTCATGGCAATTGCTCCAGCAGTTTGGTTGCTATGGCAACAAAGAGTTTCCATTGACTTATAATGAGGAAAATGGAAATTGGCAATTTTTGCTGTCTAACTAACTGCAGTTATTTAAAAAAATTTCTACAGAAATGTTTCTTGAGTAGTCCTCTACGATTCATATGAATTTTCTCCAAATCGCTGAATTTGATTGGTTGCCATGGCAAAATATAGTGTAAATTTTGAAAAAAAAAAAAAAAAAATCTTCTGCTCAGAAGCCATATAGGGGATGAAGCTGATATTGTGCAAACATGTTGATGACAGTAGTTTCTACATAAATTTTATTCTTTTTCTTCCAATCCCATAAGAACTTTGGTTGCTATGGCGACTTATAGTTTCCATTGACTCATAATGGGAAAAGTGAAGCCATGAGGGGGATGAAGCTGATACTTAGCATACATATTAATAATTTTAACCTCTACCTAAAGTATGTTTTATATTATCATTGCCCATGTGAATTTGTTGCTATGGCAACTTAAAGTTTCCATAGACTTATAATGAGGAAAGTGGACATTTGCTATTTATTTCTGTGTTACTGCAGATATTTTGACAAAAATTCACAGAAATGTTCCTGGAGTAGTCCTCTACCAGCCATATGAATTTTTCCCAATTACCCGATTTTGATTGGTTGCCATTGCAGCTGAAAGGCCAAATTTTCACCTTTTTTTGCCAAAGATCTTCTGAGAAGCCATTAATGGGGGATAAAGCTTTTTTTTTGCATAAATGTTTGTGATATTATCCTCTACATAAATGGTGTTTTTTATTGCTGTTGTGCATGGTGTTTTGTTGCTGCAACCTCAGTGCCTCAGTGCTCAGGTGAGCGATATAGGGCCATTGGCCCTCTGGTTTCTTTCTCTCCAATTAAATTTCTGTCATAGATTTCTCAGGAACTACATTAGCTAGGATTTTGAAATTTGGCACAAACGTTTGGTATGACTAGTTGTACCGTGTAAGAGACAATCAGCCTTCTCCTGCTTATCATTCCCTTTGTTTGTCCATTTTTTCTTTCTCTCCAATTAAATTTCTGTCACTGATTTCTCAGGAATCACAATAGCTAGGATTTTGAAATTTGGTACAAACGTTGGGTATGATTAGTTGTACCGTGTAAGAGACAATCAGCCTTCTCCTGCTTATCATTTTCTTTTGTTTGTCCATTTTTTCTTTCTCTCCAATTAAATTTCTGTCACAGATTTCTCAGGAATCCACATTAGCTAGGATTTTGAAATTTGGCACAAACGTTTGGTATGACTAGTTGTACCGTGTAAGAGACAATCAGCCTTCTCCTGCTTATCATTCCCTTTGTTTGTCCATTTTTTCTTTCTCTCCAATTAAATTTCTGTGACAGATTTCTCAGGAATCACAATAGCTAGGATTTTGAAATTTGGTACAAACGTTGGGTATGACTAGTTGTACGGTGTAAGAGACAATCAGCCTTCTCCTGCTTATCATTCCCTTTATTTATCCATTTTTTCTTTCTCTCCAATTAAATTTCTGTCACAGATTTCTCAGGAACCACAGTAGCTAGGATTTTGAAATTTGGTACAAACGTTGGGTATGACTAGTTGTACCGTGTAAGAGACCAATCAGCCTCCTGCTTATCATTCCTTTTGTTTGTCCATTTTTTCTTTCTCTCCAATTAAATTTCTGTCATAGATTTCTCAGGAACCACAATAGCTAGGACTTTGAAATTTGGTACAAACATTGGGTATGACAAGTTGTAACGTATAAGAGACAATCTGCCTTCTCCTGCTTATCATTCCCTTTGTTTGTCCATTTTTTCTTTCTCTCCAATTAAATTTCTGTCACAGATTTCTCAGGAACCACAATAGCTAGGGTTTTGAAATTTGGTACAGGTGTTGGGTATGACTAGATGTACCACATAAGGGACAATTAGCTTTCTCCTGCTTATCATTCCCTTTGTTAATTTTTCTTTCTCTCTAATTAAATTTCTATCGTAGATTTCTCTGGAACAACTACACCTAGGTTTTTGAAATTTGTTACAAACATTGGGTATGACTAGTTGTATCGTGTAAGAAAGCATCAGGCTCCTACTGCTTATCGTGCATTTTGTCCATTTTTTCTTTCTCTCCTATGAAATTAAACTTTTGCAGTCCAAGATTTCTCAGGAACCACTACAGCTAGGATTTTGAAATTTGGTGCAAATATTGGGTATGACTAGGTGTATGGTGTGAGAGAGTATCAGCCTCCTGCTTATCATTCCCTTTGTTTGTCCATTTTTCTTTCTCTCCAATTGATTTTTTGTCACAGTTTTCTCTGTTCCTAAGAGAGCCACAGTCTTCAGATTTTGTATACATCTTGAGAATGGCCAAGTTTATTGTGGAAAAGAAAATCAAAATTTCTTCTTGGGTTCTTTTGCATTTTTCCTTTTTTCAATCTCTATCTCCAGTGGAAAAAATGGGAAAATTAATGTCCATGATTTCTCAGATTGATATGTGACTAGGTTTAGGTATAGATTAAAATTGGCTAGGTGACATCATCTGGATGCTGCTGCTGACTTTAGGTCACGGTCATTGACATAGAAGTTTCAACGTGTGTTGAAATTTTGTGTTAAATTTGTATTTTCTTTTGATTACATAATTTGCATGTTTTAATGGAACCATTGTGTATTTGTCTATAGGCCTTCCTCTGGGTTTGTAATAGATTGTCAGTTCATCTCTGTGTTTTAACATTAGCTTTAAAGTTTTGTATTAAGTGTGTTTTTATTAGGCAGTGGCACTGGCCGGGGGTATACGTGAGCCCCTGCTCACATGCTCTTGTTAGGTTAACTGACCGTCCCGACATGACCGTAGTTGTTTACCGTGGACGTTAAGCATCAAATCAACCAACCAACCAAATCTTTTTTTTGTGAAAAAAGAGCAGAAAAGGAGTATGTTTATGCTGAGAAGAAGAAAAGTGCTTGATAATGTAATGTATATTTATGCACAGCGCACCCTCGGGGGCAATGGAAAATTCCAGTGCAATATTGTGTGACAAATGGCTCTTCTGTTGGATGCAGTACTAATTGCTGACATTCTGTTAATTATGATGTTTTGAGACCAACAAAAACAGTTCTTTGACGTTTATTTGCCGAAAGAAAAGTGCTGAAAATAATACATATATGGTCGATGTACCTGTTTTCGGGGTGCTCCAGAATTCGGGGTATTCTAATAGATAATACCTCTCCTTTTGCCTAGGACGTCTACAGTCGATTACTTTAGCAAATAGAAAGTTGAATCAGCATGTTTAATCATACACTAATTGACGCGCGAGAGCACGTTAGTTTTGACGTCATCCATGAAGTCTTCATTGGTGACCATATTGGAAACACTGCAAAGTTTATGGAAAGTACCGACGAACTTGACACGGCGATTAATTCAATTATGAACTTTTTTCTGATAATCCAACAACCGTTTCTACATGCTAAAGAACTGCAGGTCTCCCGAAGGCAGTTGCTATCAGAAGCATCTGCAGCTTATGTATTTTGAAGGCGAGTTCTTTAAAGAACCCCGAAAACTGGGACAGTTTCAGAGAGCAGATTCAGTTAAGCATATGTTTCGATTTGATCAGCTTTGTAAACATAAAGACATGGGGGCATGAAATGTAAGTTACATATTACTTAACACATAATTTTATATGCACACAAACTATCATTGTGTGATCTTTGTTTATCACACTGTTTTTATGTTGCGAATAAACGTTAATACCCCGAAAACTGGTGCAACCATCATACATCGATATGTGCTGTAATCAGCCCTGTTGGTGAAATTATTCGACGACTAGAAAAATGGTTGGGAGAATTCAAAAGAAAATGAATACAGTTTTAAGAGTGTTAATAGTTAGAATCTGAATACATATAGTTAGATGTTTTTGTTTTTATAAATATGCAGAACTTAGTGCTTGGGATCTATGGTGGCATTGTAAAACAAATGAAGATTGCAATTTTTTCAACACATACACTTACATTTTCATGTATTTGATGTATATTGTAGGGGTCATACATGTTAGTTTCATGCATTAAAACAAAAGCCAGGCCTGAGGTGAGGAAGTTAATACATGAGTGTCCAATCGTCTTCAAGGCATCCACCCAGTCTGATCCGAATCTTCGCTAAGCGCTTAAAGGGTAGCTATTGATAGCCATAGCTGCATTTTCTAGTATGACACCATTTGAAAGAAAACTCATTAAAATGCCTGAAAAATTTGGGGTCATTAAAGAGATGAATAAATGGCATTTTATAGCAGAGTAAATGTAGTAACTCTTAAAATTCCATTTTCAGGAGAAAGCCTACCTTGAAGACACGGTAACTAAACTTAAGAATGACATAGAGTCGCTGAAAACTGCAGCCAAGAAGCTGCAAAATGAGAAAGATGAATTGGCAGGCACCAATCTGGCTCTGAAAGAAGAAGTGGAAATATACAAGGTAACTTTCAAAATCCATACAAGGCAAAAACAAGCAGACAACAAAATTCATGTCTGCAAATTTCAAAAATGTTTTGTCCCAACTTTATTGTAATGAGAATTCAAAGATGAGAGTGCAAACAGTGTAGACATAGTTGACAGTTGATTTTGTCATGGGCATAACCCTTTTACTTTGATGGGATCTTCATGAAACTTGCAGATATCTGGAGCACGATTCAATCGCTGGGCAGGGGATTTGTGGCGGTTGGGGTGGCAGGGGGACAAAGTCACAACATTTTTTTCTGAGGAGAAGTAATAAAATCTATCATAGAAATATCATCAAAACCTTCCCTTATTCATAACTCTATATAAAAATAAGATTTGCATAAATATTAGTATAAGCACGAATAAGCTCGGAATCAGGCTGCTCTTCATATGAAATACTTTTAAACAACTTCCATCACGGACACGCATTGAGTGAAATATTTCTTTTGAGCCAAAAGGAATTAAATAAATAAATAAAAATAGTAATGCCTCATCATGATCATGTTTTACCATATTTCTTCAGTTATACAATGGGGTTTTACTTCCTAGACAATTCCAAAAATCTAGATCCATTTGAAAAGATGGGTCTAGATTTTTGGGATTGTTTCAGAAGGGAAAATCCATCTCAGAACAAAATTTCATTAGACTGATTTACATATTTGGAGTCTTCTTTCTAGAGATGGAAACACACTGTTGTATAACCAAACATGAGCCGTGACGCGAGAAAACCAACAATGTGGTTGTGCGCCCAGGGCAGACTCAGATCAGCCTGGGCATCCGCCCAGTCTGATCAGAATATTCGCTGTCCGCATGGAGGTAGCTACTAGCTAGATACCTTAGCTACCCTTTAAGCGCTAAGCGAAGAGTCAGATTAGACTGGGCGGATGCCCAGGCTGATCTGAGTCTGCGCTGGGCGCACAACCACATTGTTGGTTTTCTCGTGTCGCGGCTCATATATACATGTACACTGTTAATTTTAGACCCACTTTACATCATCTGAGAGTACTGCCAACAAGTCTGTACAAGAAAATGAGAAGCTGCGAGAACAGCTGATAGAAAGTGATAGCATGGTGGCAAGCTTGAAACAACAGCTGGAGACGACCAAGTTTGATCTGGATAAACAGACTGCTCAGAGTCTGCAAGATCAGGTAAAAAATGATGTCGTTATACCTGCTATTAGTAAAGGCTGGAAGATCCACTTATCTGCTCGCCATGACAAGTGCCTCTTGCTATTTTAAATTTTGATGATGCTGAATATATATGAATATATAACTATAGTATTTGATGACACCATCATGCAATTGATTATATTGGACAAGTAATATTTTCAAGGAATTTTCAGCCCTGTTGTATAAATGTACATCCGCATACAGATGTAAGCCACTATTTCCATCTTTCAAGTTTGACAGTCAGTCTGTTCTCTCTGAGGGTGGTCTGTGTAGTTGTTTATCGAACTACAAATTGCAGATACTAACAGATTACATGTACTTTTCTCTGCTTAAAAGCTACAGAGTATGTTGTAAATTTTGCTGAAAATAACTGGGCCCAGTTGAAAGATTGGTTAATCTTTTTAGTACATACTAAAACAAGTTTGCCAGTATTTTTTGCTGAAAAAGTGAGTAGCTTTTGCAGTGTAAAAGCTTGAACCTTCTCACATTTTCTCATCAAAAAATGGCTGTGTCTTTGCTTATAATAACATTTTAACATTTCATATAGTAGGTTTGAGATTTTTACATTTCATATAATAGGTTTGAGATTTTAACATTTCATATAATAGGTTTGAGATTTTAACATTTCATATAATAGGTTTGAGATTTTAACATTTCATATAATAGGTTTGAGATTTTAACAACACCTTAACTAATGATATTGTTAGTATTGAACAACTGGGTCCTGGACATCTGCTTAAAGATATCTTCTGTTAATAGGACCAAATACAAGAACTAATGGAGAAACTGAAAAATGCTGAAGACAAACTGTCAGCGGCAGAACAGAGCAAGAAAATACAACAGGATGAAATATTATCATTCCAACTCACCCAAGAACAACTCAGTAAGACCATTGAGGTAGGTATATCAAAGTTCTGGCTAAAATAGTCGGGAATTATTGTGCCTGTCTCAAGCAGAAAGTAAGACATGAGTTTTGCTTTTTTCCGGTGGTGGTGTTGTAGGTAGTGTAAAGATTTGTAGAATTTTAAGGTTAATCTGTTTTTGACAGACCCAGCCAGATGAGACACTGTGTTCTGTAAAATTCTTTTTCTTTAATACCAATTAAAGACTTGTTTTGTTTTCTGTTATAACTGACTTGCCAATTTTAAAGAGTAACTACACTTCAGGAACTGACTGAATCAGATCCCAAACCCTATCCCCAACATCAAAGGGAAAGATTGACAAAGACATCCCAACAAACAATAAATTACAAGTGATAAGCCGAGTCAGCAGCTCTTTCCCAAATAGATGGCAACTCAGCTATCTTTATTGAACTAAATAATTTAGACCAACAGACGGGTTACAACGGACTAAGCAAATTATATGAAAAACATTTAACAATTATTTTTACCTATTTTCTATTTTTATGATAGAAGGATTAAACTGAGAACACAATAAATTAAACAGCACCGAACATAAAACAAATGCAACCGCAACAAAAGTACCGCCTTGGGACGGTCAGTAATAACTACTGGGGGGTTTAAAGCCAAGTCCAACAAGGGACAGTGATGTGTGTTTTTTCTGTATCAGAAGTGAGACTTAAGTAATGCTTTTCCGATGTAGATATCAGCAGTGTTAACTTTTGCTGAATTTCTGGTTTAGCTGTGTTAAGTAACAATATGCAGACTAGTTTATTTACTCTAATGTGCTTTAAGTTTTGGGACACCTAGAAGTCAGTAATTTTCCAAATGGAGAATTTGTTGGGACAAATGGAAAATGAATGGCTTTTAGGTGTTCCTTGGTTTGTATAGAGGGGGACAACAATACATGAACAGGTATAATCACAGTTGTCATAGAAACTCACCCTTACCTGGCACTCCAAATGATTTTTAGAATTAATAAGAAACACTGCAGACCTATTTATCAGACTTTACACTATACATGTATCCATCCATATGCTTCTTGCAGCAATCCAAGTCAGAGAACATAGGTTTGAAACAGCGGCTGTGTATGCTGGAAGAAGACTTCACAGTGAGGAACAAAGTACATGAGGAGGAGCTAGAACAAACCAGGCAGGACCTCCTGGCTGCAGTACAGGTTTGTAGCCCTCCACACTCTACCCCCTTCTCTTCCTGCTTTACTTCCATTATTTTGAGAAAAATGTTATATATAGTGGTTGGACTCAACTGAAATTTTGTGATCAAGCTCAGTTTATGAAAATGATTGATGATCGAGTAAACATTGATAAGACTGTTAGAAGCCTATTTTAATGAATAAGAGGTTTTGTTTGTGAGCTTTTCCCCCTTTCTATGTTTAATTGCAGCTCCACTATGAAGTCCATAGAAAATGCTTCAAGCATTTTCTATGAACTTCTTAGATGGATGGATGGATGACTTGCGATTTTACGTCCTTTTCAACAGTATTTCAGTCATATCAGGACGGTGGGACGATGATAATGAAAGGCTGTGTGCAATGGAACCCCGTTTACGGTAGGAAAGATTCTCGCCTCGAGCGGGATTCAAACCCGGGTCCGCTAGGTCAGTAGGCCAGCGCTTAACCCACTGAGCTACCGGGGCTCCTATGAACTTCTTAGACTAGATGCAATAGCAACTTATGCTGTCTTCGCGAAATCAAAGCTTCAATGGAGATTTAAGTATGCAATACAGTGCATAAATTGGACATACTAGTATAAACATATTAAAAAAAGTAATACATCAGTTATGACAAATTGTGATTGAAAAGTCACTTATTAGCAGTAAATGAGTAATGATCAAATAATTTGATCAATTGGCAAACCATTGATACTGGGTTTAAGCTTGCAGGGACAAACATTCATCTTGTAACAGATGTGAAGATTTATCATTTGCAGTTGGGTCATCATAGTTGTTGTAAATAATGTCTGTTATTAGGATCAGTGTTTTACAACATGTATAAATCCTTAAATCAAATGCACAAACTAAGCAGTCATAAAAACGTTTTGCTGGTCTGCTGCAGCAAAGTCATGTTAGTCATGCTATGAGAAAATGACATCAGGGGCCGTATTCATAAAACGACTTAAGTGGTTGCTATGCTGTTGCTAAGGCTAAATTTCTTTGAAGGAGATTCCCTACAACTATGAAATTTGCTCTGGAGGAACAGTCTTACAAAGACTGTTCCTCCAGACCAAATTTCCTAGTTGTAGAGAATCTCCTTTACAGATATTTAGCCTTAACAACCGCATAGCAACAACTTAAGTGGCTTTATGAATACCGCCCCAGTTTTCTGTGCAGTCAAAGAGGATTTTAGTTGAATGTTTAACATTAAAAGTGCCAAAAATGAAAAATATTGGATTTGCCAACAACATAGATCCAGATGCAGTGGCTCATTATTATTCAAACTGTTTGACATCCGGTCTTCGAATTTAATATGTTATTGCTTGGGCATAATGTTTTCTGAAAAATTGCAGATTTAAATTTTTTGTCTGCTTTGTTTTTGGCTCCTGAAGAGTAAAAATTCTAAAAAAATTAGCATGAATACATGTTTTTTCTCCTTGTGTCTATGCATGTATACTTTGTTTGCCATCTTGCCTGCAACCAGAAGAAGGGAGATATAGGTTCTACTTTAAAGTTGGCATTGGCAGCAGTGTAAACTTTTGTCAAGTTTTCAGGCTTGTCTCTGTTTTTCTGACAATTTGCAGACGGGAAACATCATCTTCTACAGAATGCATGTTCTCTCTAAATACATGTATATTTACATTGTGTATAACTTTGAAGGAAAAAGAAAAGTATCAAGTTACCATTGGAACACTGCAGCAGAATTTGACTGCCTCCCAGGAGTCATCAGGTGTAAAGTTTGGTTCAATGACCATAATGAAACAGAGTTTTGATCAACTCAAAGAGAGGCTGGACAAGAAAGAGAAAAAGATTAGAACACTGGAGAAGACAGTTGCTACATTGGAGGTCAGTTTCACTGAAGGAGGTTCTGCACACTTGATATGTTTAAATTTGAAGAAAAGAAATTGAGAAAAAAATACCACCATGGGCACTATTTTACTTAATAGAACTGCCATATAATTTGAAGGAGCAATCAGCTTACAATAAGATGACATAGACTCATGCTTTTTTTTTTATCAATTCTCATAATGATGTTCCCCATGAGGCTTAATGGAATGAATCCATAGTTGTGCAGTTCTGGTACCAAGTCTGTCTATGCATTCCCTCTCCAATTCGAAGAGTAGTGAATTTTGGGTTTTATGCTGACTTACCTGCCCACTTTTGTTGTCAAGTTGTTCAAAAGTAGCACTAACAGAGCAAAACCATTAAACATGTAGGCTCAGTAAATTACTAATGCAGATACTGTAGGGCTTAATTCTTAGCTTAAAAAATAATACCTTTTGCTAAAGAGTAAAAATAAGGCCTTGCAGTGTCAGCACCCTCCCCCCACCCTTAAGATGTATGGGTGCACTTCCAAGTTTTTCATGATTTTTCTGGAAGGAACAACTTTCATGACTTCCTACAACTTTCATGACTTCTTGTTTGCTTCCCAGGAAGACAAAGTCATTTAAAAATGGGTTCTGCATTTAAAAGCAGAGCTCTAGATAAGAGGGAGTATTTGGTGATAATTAGGGATAATTTTTGTTAATTCTGCATAAAAACATATGTTGTGACCCCTCATCTGAACCATCTCAATGAGACGGTTCAGATGAGGGGTCACAACAAATGGTTTGAATGAGAAATAAAAAAAAATTATCCTTCAATTATCATCAAATACCCCCCTTATCTAGAGCTCTGTAAAGGAAGCAATTGGCTTCTAAACCCACAGGAGGCAACAATGAAAATGACAGATTTGCATCTCCTGTAAGTGCACAAAGACACCTTAAAGCATTTGCTATACATGTACTTGTTTTCCTTCTCCAGAGGGACTTTCTTCAAGAGAAGCAAGACATGCTTCGTGAAATAGAAGATTTGAAAGAGAAGATCTTTATGTGCCGAGAAGAGTATAAAGCACTTTACATCGAGAAGAACAAACTTCAGAGGAAGGTTGATAAAGCTGCAGAAAAGAGTAAGTTTACATACAGTTGACTCTCATCTCAAACACTGATAGCTCAAACTACTCTGTTATACCAAAGAAGATAGTTTGTACTTATTTCCTATTTTTCTTTACATTTAAGCTTTATGGCTTGTTCTCATTAAGTCGTGCCTTCTCGGTAGGTTGTGCCTTTTTAATTTCACGTGATTTTGTTACTAATGGATGCATGTTTCATGATTATGTTCTATCCGAAAATGTTCCCAATACAGTTGCGAAAATCTACAGCTGAAGAAAATGCGACAGGAACAGGTAAGAAACTTAATTCATATCCGATTTTATTGTTCACCATGTGCAAAAATAATGTTTGATTGAAATATTTACCATTTACACATTTAATTGTCCAGAAATCCTAGCAACTTTCATGTTTCCATGATTTTTGTTGACAACAGACACATTCAAAATGGCCGCCCGCCCATGCGCAGAATCTTATGTCACGTGACAGTCATGTGACATGCTATTTTTGTCAGCTTCTGTAAAACTGTTAAAAATCCCAAGAGTTTAATTTAGGTAGCCAATCAGAGGGCACGACCTACTGAGAACACGTCAGTTTTAAAGATGGCTACCTGTTGACCCAGAAAGGTGTGTTTAGACATAGCGTTTCAAGTCTCAGCAGCCAAATTCAAATGTTAGGCATAAGGCAACATGTTAATAACTACTTTCATGAAAAATACCCAGATGTTCAATACAGTATACAGCAGAATTTCAGCTAGAATGTCTTAGGGGCACGACTTTATGGGTACAAAGCATAGTTATCTCAAACTACTAGTATCTCAGAGTAAATTTTCTTGGACCAGAAAATTTACTTTGAGATATCAGTAGTTTGAGCTGACCTTTGACTTTGAGATTTCGAGAGTTGACTCTAGATCATTTTCCAGCATTTGCAAACTAGGCACATGCCTAGTCTTGTGAGGGGATGTAATGCTTGCCAATATAATAAATACAGTAAAAAGAAGACGATATGCAGGGTTTTTTTTAAGCGCGGGTCCGTTGGCCCGGGCCCGTTGATTTTGGCCTCGGGCCAGTTAAATCCCACTGTAGCAGGTCCGTCAGGCCAGTTGAATTTCGGGGAGTCATTTCAGGACATTTAGTTTGTTTCAAACTTGAAGCGAAAACAATCTGAAAACCAGTCTACTTTCGTTTTGCTACGGATGATTTCATTGGACGATCAGAAATGTTTAATCCAATGAAATTTCTCCTCGCATTGCAAATAGACAATATGGCCGACCGATGAAGTTTGGGGATGAATCGCAGAAGTCACATGTAAAAATATGGACCCCAAAGGACTTCTGCGCTTATTTCAACCCCCGCCATCTAAAAAACAAAAACAGCTGCTTAAGTCCGATGAAGAAAAAAAGCCACCCGAGACAAATACGAACAGTCTGGCCGCCATCGGTACTTTCAACCTGGGTGGCTGACTGAATTCAAGTGCCTGAAGTTACTCGAGTTTGATGATGCCCTAGGAATGAAATGTTCAATTTGTAAAACTAGGGACACAGTTGGCTCTTATGTTACTGGATGCACCAATTACAAGAAAACCTCACTGCTATATCATGAGGTATCAGACTTAGCTTAATGGGTTAATTATCTTAAACTTTCGGATACTAAACAACTACAGATACAACTGTCTGGTTGGTGATAAAGGATCATACATTTTAATGGTGCTTTATTTTATTGAATATAATTTGTCCTGTATATTCCGCATTGGAAAAATAGTCATTGGAAAAATAGTCGGGCCAGTGGAAAATTTGGATGGCCAGTAGATTTTCTGGCCAGGTGGCCCTGCAGGCCAATGGCATTTTGGTCCCTAGGAAAACCCCTGCGATATGTTTTAAAAGTAGGGAAGAGTGACAGCATTTAGCATGACTCTGCTAATCTTTCCATGAAACCAACAGAAATATTAACAAGATTATACAAGATTTAATATGGAAAGTCAATATAAAACAAATTAATCTAAACTACTGAGTTGGACAAAATCTATGAGGATTACCCATGGCCATCTATTATCTAAAGCCCTGCTAAGACTAGTGTACCTTTCTTAAGCAAGCCATTGTTTGTATCTTACAGAGAAAGCGAGGGGCAGCAGGGGAGCTTCAGAATCCGAAGTTGAAGTGGAAAAACTACAGACCCAAGCTGCAGGAGCAGCTGGTAAGTGTTCTGTAAAATTCTAAATATTTGAACAGATAGTTTTGAACAAACATTGCAGACCCAGATCAGACTGCTTCTTCAGGAGCAGTCTGATCAGGGTCTACATTTTTTGCCATTCCAACTGCATCTTCAGACCCATCACTGGATTGTAAAGCCAAATTCGTCTACTCTTGGGACAGTTTCTGTAATTGTATTAGGTTTTCCAATTTTTGAACGTATGGTCATTTTGATTTGCGGCAAAGCCTGTTTACAGAGCTGGCAATAAGGAGATTATCTAATGATAATTCTGAGATAATTTTGTTAATCTTCATTTAAACTTATGATACTACTTTAAATAGAACTTTGTTGACAAGTTGGCTCTAATGAGGGGCCACAACGTGTTCTTGAATCTATACTTGTTTTGAAAGAATAAAAAAGGGATTGTTTACACTTGTAGCAGATCCAATGACAGAGAGCATAGACCTGGAGCCAGTCACACAAGAAATAGTTGGACAAGTGGAAGATTTTGAACGAGAGCTGGAAACAAGACAGGAGAAGAAAAACAAATATATGGTAAACCTGAAAACTGCATGACAGTTGAGAAAATTAGATAACGCACTCAGGTTGAAAACACCAGGGTTAAGAGAGCCACAAGTATTTGTGGGCAGATTCAAAACTATTGCGTGAAATGTATGTGTTTTGCCTGACCTGACCAAAAAATTGGGATTTAGCAGGGCAGCCTAATATCAGTACTCTGGATAAGAAGGGGTAACAGAGATGATTTAGGGATAATTTTTCTTATTTTTCTGTAAAAGAATATGTTGTGATCTCTCATTAGAAGCATCTCATCAGGATGGTTCTAGTGAGAGATCTCAACATATGTCTTCATTGAAATAAAAAAATAAAATTCTCAGGTTCAGAGGCGTCCAAACCTCTCTTATCCTCAATTCTATTTACAACGTTAAAGCCTTATTCAGTGTAATTACCTGGTCCCAACTGTTCCAAATATATGATGCCATATGTTAATGAGACATTATGTTTTCAAATATATTATACACATGAACACTGCCATCCATTTTTGTGACAAAAACTTGAAGAGATCTGGCACTGTAAGAGCTTCCGACAATTTTTTCAGCAAAAAACAATAGCTCACTTGATTTTATGCGTGCCAGAAAACATGACAAGTTCTTGATTAAATATGATGTGAAAAGTTGGGCCCTTAATTGTATTGGATCATCATTGATTGTATTGGATCATAATTATGCTTATGGTTATTGCAAGAGTTGTTGCTCTTCATTTGAAGCGTTAAAACATGTATCTGCAAGCTGAGCCACTTAGCACAGTCGGTAGCACATCATACTCAAGAGCAA
This sequence comes from Ctena decussata, assembly GCA_963989385.1. Lineage (NCBI taxonomy): Eukaryota > Metazoa > Mollusca > Bivalvia > Lucinida > Lucinidae > Ctena > Ctena decussata. The sequence continues at coordinate 70,924,531 of OZ022504.1, forward strand.
GAGGTCCCAGCTTTGATACCCAGTCCGGCCACATACTTTTGTTTCTCCTTCCACTGATTCAAGAAGGGCAGTTGTCAGTTACTGGCAAAAGTATGTGCATTTAGTACTGGTTAACTGCTTGGGAGGTCTAGATTGCCAAGGAATACTGTGGTTGTGGCTACTGACCATCCTGACATGACCATAGCTGTTTACCGTGGACGTAAAACAATAGAACAAACAACATGTATCTGCAAACCCTCTTACTGTTGGAAAACTTTCTTCATAAAACCAGACCTAAGACCCTCAGTTGATTTGTTGATCATAAAAATTGTAAAATCTCGAACACGTAAATTACCGAAATCATCCTAAAATGGAATAGTGTGGCATCCAAAAGATGTAGATGGAATGGCAAACAGTGTAGACACTGATCAGACAGCCCCATGAGCAGTCTGATCTGGGTCTGCACTGTTTGCATAGACCAACTTTTCCCGATACTTAGAATTTTTACGATTGTCATGACAGAGAAATACTAGTACAGAGTTTCTATTTCTTTACAGGCAATGTATACAAAAGAGAAGGAATACACAGAGAGGCTTGGTGAGCAGCTTAAAGAAAAAGATGCAATGATTGAAACACTGAAGAAAAGGATTGAAGATCTGCCAAATCAGTGGGATATGAAAGTTCGAGCTCTTGAGGTAAAATTTTGTTTACCACTCCACTTTGCTGTCTTGATATTTACTGTATTTCTGTAGTTAAAGAGATTTTTTCCCATCCCAAAACAATCTAAAAGAAATCTAGGTCCATCTTATAAGACAGATCTAGATTTTTGAGGTTGAGTAGGGAAAATATCTGCAAAACAATTCCAGAAATCTAAATCTGACATCTACATTGTTGGGATTGTTTCAGAAGGGAAAAACTTGTCGCAAAGCAGACCTTCATAAGACTGATTTGGATATTTGGGGTCATACTGTAAATGGAAAAGCACTGCTTTTTAGCGGAATAAATATAGTATTTGGATTCTTGATAGATACAGTTCCTGATAGGGTTTTGTTTGTGCCTGATTAGCAAGATGACATAGTCTTGGTTGGTAAATTATCCATTCCTTTTCCCACCTGGAAATTGAAAATGTCAACCATCTGCAAACTAGTTAGCCAAAATATAATCAAGGCTATTCGATTAGTATGTTTGTAATACATGCTTGTGCATGAGTTTTGCTTGAAGTAAAAGGACTAGTGGAGTTACCACAAAACTTTTGAAAGTGGCCAAACAGAAATTCTGGTTTGGCCATTTTCAAGACTAAGTGAAAGCTCATACAGTTTATTGTTTACAAAGCTGAATCTTTTGTATCAATAGTTTTACCTACATATTAGTCCAGTGGCATTGTTATATTTTTGGCAGTTAATTTGCAGAGACTTGAATTTTAATTTCCAGGGCCCATTTGTTGAAAACTAACAATTAAATAAGATGTTAAATTTTCAAATGTATTGTATGGAAAAACACTGCTAATTTTTGCTGAATAAATGAGAGAAGCTTTTGCAGTGCAAAAGCTCCTTTTGTTTATTCTGAGAAATATTAGCACGTTTGATTTTGTGTATACTAGAAGACTAAACAAATCCCTGACTATAAACTTTGTTAAGCCAACAGTGTTATGAACAACTGGGCTCAGGTGGGAATGGAATTGTGCATTTTTCAAGTATGATAGTGTTCTAGCTGTCTGTCCTGCAATGGGCAGAGAAACTGATGAAGATAATGACCGCAAATCAAGCGACAAGACACAGTAGTTCTAAGATAGTAAGTAAGTTTTTCAAGGATTATAAATACAGTGGACAAACACATGTCCTGCAAATTTGTAACCTCACAAATAATTTGGAATGAGTCAGTTTACAAAACTACCATGTTTACTTGGTTAGATTGTGTTTTTTTTACCATTCAAAGATATCCCAAAATCTAGTTCTGCCATGTCTTGTTTTTAGCTCACCTGAGCCGAAGGCTCAAAGATGAGCTTTTAGTATGGCAATGCTCTGTAGTCCGTCCGTCGTCCGTCTGTCCACCATTTTCAAAGGTCTTCTTCTCCGAAACTGCTGGGCCGATCAAAGCCAAATTTTATGTGGAGCCTCCATGGGTTGTTAGGGAAACGAAAGTTTGTTCGGGGTATCTGGGTCACATGACCAAGATGGCCACCACGCCCATATATGGTAAAAACCCTTCAAAAATCTTCTTCTCCAGAACCAAAAGGCCTATGACCTTGAAACTTGGTATGTTGCATCAGGCATGCGGGCCCATCATAGTTTGTACAAATCATGACCTTGCGTTGACCTTGACCTAATTTACGGCGTGGTCAACTTTGGTATGTTAGGCTTTTATATGGGAAAACGCTAAAACAGTGGATTTCTCAGAAACTATTTAAGTCTAAGGTACAATACGTGGTATACATGGTCGACTAAATGACCAGAGAAAAATATTATGTCACTTAAGGTCAAGGTCATTCCGTCGGACCATCCGTGATTAAGATTTTCGAACATCTTCTCCTCTGAAACCACTGGGCCGATTGAAGCCAAATTTCATATGGAGTCTCAGTGGGATGGGAGAACGAAAGTTTGTACCTGGGGTCTGGGTCACATGACCAAGATGGCCGCCATGCCCATATATGGTAAAAACCCTTCAAAAATCTTCTTCTCCAGAACCAAAAGGCCTATGACCTTGAAACTTGGTATGTAGCATCAGGCATGCGGGCCCAACATAGCTTATACAAATCATGACCTTGCGTTGACCTTGGCCTAATTTACGGCATGGTCAACTTTGGTATGTTAGGCTTTATATGAAAAAACGCTTAAACAGTGGATTTCTCAGAATCTGTTTAAGTCTAAGTACAATATGTTGTATACATGGACGACTAAATGACCAGATGAAGATATCATGTCTATCAAGGTCAAGGTCATTCCGTCGGACCATCCGTCATCAAGATTTTCAAACATCTTCTCCTGGGAGATTGAAGCCAAATTTCATATGGAGTCTCAGTGAGATGGGGGAACGAAAGTTTGTACCTGGGGTCAGGGTCACATGACCAAGATGGCCGCCATGCCCATATATGGTAAAAAACTTTCAAAAATCTTCTTCTCCAGAATCAAATGGCCTATGACCTTGAAACTTGGTATGTAGCATCGGGCATGTGGGCCAATCATAGTTTATACAAATGATGACCTTGCGTTGACCTTGACCTAATTTAGGACATGGTCAACTTTGGAACGTTAGGCTTTTATATGGGAAAACGCTTATACAGTGGATTTCTCAGAAACTATTTAAGTCTAAGGTACAATACGTGGTATATATGGTCAACTAAATGACCAGATGAAGATATTATGTCACTGAAAGTCAAGGTCATTTTGTCGGTCTGTCCGTCATCAAGATTTTCAAAACATCTTCTCTGAAACCACTGGTCTGATTGAAGCAAAATTTCATATTAAGTCTAAGTGTGATCTGGGAATAAAAGTTTGTTCTCGGGGTCTTGACCAAGATGGCTGCCATGCCCGTATATGGTAAAAACCCTTCAAAATCTTCTTCTCCAGAACCAAAAGGTGTATGACCGTGAAACTTGGTTTGTAGCTTTGGGCACTCAAGCCCATCATAGTTTATACAAATGATCGTGCGTTGACTTTGACCTACTTTATGACACTGTCAACTTTGGTACATTATGTAGGCTTTTATATGGGAAAATGCTTAAACAGTGGATTTTTCAGAAACTATTTAAGTCTAAGGTGCAATATTTGGTATATATGGTTGACTAAATGACCAGATGAAGATATTTTGTTGTTAAAGGTCAAGGTCGTTCTTTGACTTTTGTACAAGGTTATTGAGATTCTGTCACCCGTCAACATTTTCAAACATCTTCTCAGAGGCCACTAAGGTCAATTGAAGCTATATTTCATATGGAGCTTCACCAGCTTAAAGGAACCATAGTTCGTTCAGATGGTCTTGGTCACTTGACCAAGATGGCCACCATGCCCATATATGGTAAAAACTCTTCAAACGTCTTTTTCTCGAGAACCCAAAGGCCTATAACCTTGAAACTCGGTACCGGTATGTAACATTGGGCACTCAGGCCCATCATAGTTTATACAAATGATTACTGTATTTCATATGGAGCTTTAATACTGGGTCAAAGGAATCAAAGTTTGTTCAGATGGTCATTGTCACATGAACATGGTGGCCGCCATGCCCATATATGATAAAAACCCTTCAGAAATCTTTGTCCAGAACCAAAGGCCCAGTGACCTTGTGGCTTGTTATATAGAATTGGGACTGAACATTTATCCCCAAGGGAGGGGGGTTATCTGCCCCTGCCCTGGTGCTATATTCATGTGTAAAAGCATTAAAATATATACCAGGACCAAGTGTCAGGTGAGCTACAGGACCATTGGTCCTCTGGTTTTGGGTTGTTTTGGAGGGGGGAAAAGGTATATTAGAATTACACAAGATTGATGTAGATATTTAAAGTCATTATGGAGGGAGAATACCTCTGGCTTTGTAGCCGAATATATATGGTAAGTCTTCCCCAAAATTTACCTCTTGTACAGCAGTTCTCCAGAGAAGAGGGGTAACAAGGATAATTCTGAGATAATTTTCCATATTTCCGGATGAAAACATATGCTGTGACCCCTCATTAGAACTGTCACGTCAAGGCGGTTCTAATGAGCGGTCACAACATACGCTTTTATGGAGAAATATTGAAAAATATTTTTAAATTATCCCTTTTACCCCTTCTTATCTGGAGCACTGATCAGTACAGTTTTGTTCATGACTTTCAGAAGTGTGTGAATGAGAAGGAACAGATTATTGAAGACCTGAACAGGAAGCTGAGGCTCTGTAATCAAGAGAAAGATGTGAGTACTTTTTCAGGGGTGAGCACAAAATCATTCAAAATGCTGTGAACTGGGAAATTTTCCCAATGAAGGGATAGCTCTACTCAAAATTGTCACATGGGGGAGGCTACTCATCAGTTTTATGGTCATTTTAAGGCGACAAGGTTACACCACACTTTCTCCCCACAATACAGTAAAACTAGTTTAGTACCACTATTTAGCAAAAACCAATCTTTTGAGACGAGAATCATATATCCTTTAATAACAGATTTTCTGCTAGAATTGACAGGTATTTTGCCTTCACCCTTTTGCATTCAAAATGGCCAAAATGCTATGTAGTTTTGGCTGTTCTGAGTGCAGCAAGGTTAAGCGGGTTAAGCGGCCATTTCTGCCTTACCCATAGACACATGATGAAGAAAGAGTTGACTATATCACAACTGCATTCAAGTCATTAGTGGTCATTAGTTTTCCCATAATACTACCTATCAGCAGCAATTAGGAAAGAATCTAACTGCAATGGACATTGGTTTGCAATATCCAAGCTGTGAATGGGGTTTGAACAACTACCTTTTTAATACACATTTGTTTGAATTTATTTATGCTACACATGAGTATTAAAATACAATGCACTGGAATTTAGCAAACCAAGTGCTGAAGGGGGTTAGCTGAAACAAAAGAATAGGAAAGTGTGTGAGATGAAATTGTACAGTGCGATCAAGAGTGTAAGTATAGTTCAAACAGCACCATCCAATTATAGGCAGAATTTTGTGTTGAGCCTCAGCAGATTTATTTCTCGAATTGAGGTACATGTAATTGGATAATTGTTGTGATTGTTAATATTGAAATGTTTAGTTGACTAAAGGTGAATGGTTGTACTTTCAGGAGAAGCAACTCTGCCATTTTCATTTTTGCCTCCCTTCTCAATGGGGGTCAACTTTTAAAGGAAAGAATTTGCTCCTGTTGGAGCAAATTCTTCACATTAAGAGTAGGCCCCTTTTGGGAAGGGTTTCATTGTCCAAGGAAGCAAACAGGAAGTCACATATTTTGTAACTGTAGGTAAAAATTGTGGATAAATGTGGAGGTGAATTCGGACACCTTAACTGATGGCATGGTATGTTTTAAGCACATTCAGTTGATAAACTTGTGAATCTTTCATATTCTAGGAACAGATAACTGCAAGCTCCCAACAGACGGTCACTGGTCCACCCACTGCAAATAATTATACATACATGAAGTATCCTTACGCCACTGACGGTACGTCTGCATACCAGCCCTACCCTTACCCCGCACCGTACCTTGTGTACCCTCCTCACCAGGGACAACAGTATCACTGTCAGTACCCTACATATCCACGACAACAGGCTGAGCCCCAGATTGTTGCCCCTTTAGTATATCCAACACAGATCAAATATCCTGCACCTAATGACCCCAGGGACCAAGGAACCAGCAATACACAAACATCAGAGCAGGAACCAGAGAGCACAGCTACAACTGAAGATGAGGCTGATGACCTACATTTCTTGGACTCTGTGGAAGACAAGGATGATCCCAACATGCCGCTGACACCACTTCCGGCTCCACTTGCTCCCGAGGTTTTACCGTCTGCCAAGAAAGCTGCAGTGATGCAGAACTTTGGTTTGGATGGTGAGTTTGAGACTCAGCCTGTTTGTCTTTACTGTTATATTATCCTGCCTGCCACAAGCAGAAATTGAGACTGTGAGTAATAGTGTATTGATGGGTGCACAAAACAGATAAGGTAAAAGTTTCACATAGCCTGTTGGCCCTAGGGGCAGTGGGGCATAGAGGCCCACTGTATCTTGAGCACAGCACATTAAAGGTGGAGCCTGTTCAAGATTACTATTTCCCTGCTTATCCTTCCCTGTTTCAAAAAGGTACCCAATTACTGCTGGGTTGACAGAGGTTTTAAGCAGAATGTGCATAAATATGATCTGAGTACATGTATTATCTTAAATAACCTGAGCCACTAAAGTGTAGACTTTCATCAAGTTCTTTTTCTTGTTATACGCCCGTTTGAAAAAAACGGACATATTATGTTGTGGCGCTGTCCGTCCGTCCGTCCGTCCGTCAACATTCTTGTACACGCCATAACTCAGTAACCATTTGGGATATCTTCATGAAATTTGGTAGGCATATGTATTAGGGTGGGGGAACGTGTTGCGTACAAAAATGGTTGCTCCCCCTTTCTTACTTTTGAAGTTATGCCCCTTTGATTAATTTTTTCCCTGTAAGTCTTGTACGCGCCATAACTGGATAACCTTTTGGGATATCTTTATAAAACTTCATAGCAATGTGTATGAGGTCCTAACGATGTGTCGCGTACAACAATGGCTGCTCTCCCTTTCTTGGTTCTAGAGTTAATCCCTTTCATTAGGTCATATATGCTACTTTTGTGTAAACTTTCCTTGTACATGTATTGTCAAGGGAAAAAGTAGAACTAAAAAAGGTATATCTAGTGTATTTAGGTTATCTCCCTTGTTCAAAGATATTGTATCAAAGAATTCTTCGCAACCATACAAGCTAGACTGGTCATATTAATTTTGGCATACAGGTTGGTGCCAACATGTTGTATTGTGGGATTGAGAACCAGCCTTCTTCTGCATATTCTTCCCTGTATTTGTCCGATTTTCTTTCTTTCCATACTTTGAATAATGAAATTTTTCGTCAAAAGATTTCTCCACAACCATGCAAGCTAGAGTAGTCATATTTGTTATGCAGGTTGATAACGACATGTTGTATCGTGGGATCGAGAACCAGCCTTCTCCTGCTTATTCTTCCCTGTATTTGTCTGATTTTCTTTCTTTCCATACTTTGAATAATGAAATTTTTCGTCGAAAGATTTCTCCACAACCATGCAAGCTAGAGTAGTCATATTTGGTATGCAGGTTGATGACGATATGTTGTATGGTTGGATTTAGAACCAGCCTTTTTCTGCTTATTCTTCTCTGTTTGTCTAATAGTCTTTCTTTCCATACTTTGAATAATAAAATTTTTCGTCAAAGATTTCTCCAAAACCAAGCAAGCTAGAGTAGTCCCATTTGGTATGCAGGTTGATGACGATATGTTGTATGGTGGGATTGAGAACCAGCCTTTTTCTGCTTATTCTTCCCTGTATTTGTCCAATATTCTTTCTTTCCATACTTTGAATAATGAACTTTTTCATCAAAGTTTTCTCCGCAACCATGCATGCTAGATTAGTCATATTTGGTTGGTTGGTCGGTTGATTTGATGCTTAACGTCCACGGTAAACAACTAAGGTCATGTCGGGACGGTCAGTTAACCTAACCACACTATTCCTGGGCAGGCTTAGACCTCCTTAGCGGTTAACCAGTACTAAGTGCACATACTTTCGCCAGTAACTGACAACTGCCCTTCTTGAATCAGCGGAAGGAGAAATGAAAGTATGTGGCCAGACCGGGATTCGAACCCAGGACCTCTGACTTACGAGTCAGGTGCCCTACCGATTGCACTACCCGGCCCGGCGTCATATTTGGTATGCAGGTTAATGATGACTTACTGTATTGTGGGATCGAGAACCAGACTTCTCCTCTTTTTATTCCCTGTATTTGTCTGATTTTCTTTCTCTCTTTACTTTGAATAATGCATTTTTTTCGCAAAAGATTTCTATGCATCTGTAAGTTAGAGTAGGGAATTTTGTATGCAGGTTGATGAGAACTTGTTATATTGTGGGATTGAGAACCAGTCTTCTGCTTATTCTTCCCTATATTTTTCCAATTATCTTTCTCTCCTGACTTTAAATAATGTAATTTTTTGTAACAGATTTCACAGCAACCATTCATATTTGGTATACATGGTAACAATGATTTCTCTCCCTCTTTATGTTTTTTGTTACGAAAATAACACCATTTGATTTAAGCAATTAAGGGGGGGGGGGGGTATAGTTGGATTCGCTGACAGTTCTTGTTAATTATAGAGTGGTTGCTCCTGTTTGTCTGCCTGTCTATCCTTTTGTAAACAATCTTGTTCATTCTGTAACTCCTTTAGGACATTGAAACGGGCGTATTATGCGCCGCTTGCGAAGCCCTTGTTTAAGCTGTGTCAGCACACAGAAAGAAGAGGCAAAGTTCTTCTTGAGCAGGCCGGGCAGTGTAGCGCAATCAGTAGGGCACCTGACTCATAAGTCGGAGGTCCTGGGTTCGAAACCCGTTCTGGCCACATACTTTTGTTTTTCCTTCTGCTGATTCAAGAAGGGCAGTTGTCAGTTACTGGCGAAAGTATGTGCACTTAGTACTGGCTAACCGCTTAGGAGGTCTAAGCCTGCCCAGGAATAGTGTGGTTAGGTTAACTGACCATCCCAACATGACCTTCGCTGTTTACCGTGGACGTTAAGCATCAAATCAATCAATCAATTTTCTTGAGCACTCTAATCTGGGTATACACTGTTTTCTCGGGTATTCATGTTAGAATATGTATTAAAGTACCATATTTCTTAGGGTGTATGGGCACACTTTCAGGGGAAGGGACTCTACAACTTTCATTCTTGCCTCCCTTCTCAATATGGGTCAACTTTAAAAGAAAACAATTTGCCCCCTTGGAGCAAATTCTTTCCTATCAGAGTAGACTTGATTTGGGATGGGCTTAGTTTTTTTAGGGAAGCAGACAGTAAGTCACTGAAGTTATGTGAAAATGGGAGACAAAAAAAAACATGGAGGTATACCCATTCACTTTCAAATGTATTTTAATATCTTCACAGAACCAGACACCTGCAGATTTGAAAACTACAGTGAGACTGAGCTGAAGGTTGCCCTACCCAGCGCCCCTGTAGCTACTGGAGAAGACAGGTAAGGTTAATTCAGAAAGTTTCATAATCCAGTTCTTGGTGCTTTACAGACAACTTCGAGTTTTCTGTTGAAATTTCACAAAACTTATAACAGTTATGTGTCATCATAACAACTGCAGTGCACATTAAGTTTTGTCATAATGGCATCGATCTTGCACGAGTTATTATGTCCCCCCACCAAAGGTGAGGGGGGACATATTGTTTTCAGTGCGGATCCCGGGCGTCGGCGTCAGCGTCGGCGTCCCTGTGACAGATTTCTTGTATGCGCGATATCTCTTGAACCAATGGATGGAACTCCACCAAACTTGCATGGATACATTATTGGGACAAGTTTAAGAGCTGATTAAATTTTGGTGACCTTGACCTCATTTTCAAGGTCACTGGAGGACATAGATGACAATTACTTGTATGCGCGATATCTCTTGAACCAATGGATGGTATTTCACCAAACTTGCATGACTACATTACTGGGACAAGTATAAGAGCTGATTAGATTTTGGTGACCTTGACCTCATTTTCAAGGTCACTGGAGGACATAGATGACAATTTATTGTACCAGTGATATCTCTTGAACCAATGGATAGAATTTCACCAGACTTGCATGGATACATTATTGGGACAAGTTTAAGAGCTGATTAGATTTTGGTGATCTTGACCTCATTTTCAAGGTCACTGGTGGACATAGATGACATTGTTATTGTACCAGTGATATTTCTTGAATCAATGGATGGAATTTCACCAAACTTGCATGGATACATTATTGGGACACCTTTAAGAGCTGATTAGATTTTGTGACCTTGACCTCATTTTCAAGGTCACTGGAGGACATAGATGACAATTTCTTGTACCCACTATATCTCCTGAACCAATGAATGGAATTTCACCAAACTGGCATGGATACACTATTGGGACAAGTTTAAGAGGTGATTAGGTTTTGGTGACCTTGACCTCATTTTCAAGGTCACTGGAGGACTTAGATGAAAATTTCTTGTACCAGTGATATCTCTTGAACCAATGGATGGAATTTCACCACACTTGCATGGATACATCATTGGGAAAAGTTTAAGAGGTTTCCAGATTTTGGTGACCATGACCTTATTTTCAAGGTCATTGGAGGACTTAGAAGACAATTTCTTGTAACCACTATATCTCCTGAACCAATGAATGGAATTTCTCCAAAATTTCAGGAATACATCATTGCGACAAATTTAAGAGCTGATCAGATTTTGGTGACCTTGACCTCATTTGCAAGGTCACTGGAGGACTTAGATGACAATTTCTTGTACCCACTAAATCTCCTGAACCAATGGATGGAATTTCACCAAACTTGCATGCATACATCATTGGGACAAGTTTAAGAGCTGATTAGATTTTGGTGACCTTGATCTCATATTCAAGGTCACTGGAGGACTTACAAGACATTTTCTTGTACCCACTATATCTCCTGAACCAATGGATGGAATTTCACCAAACTTGCATGGATACATCATTTGGACAAGTTTAAGAGGTGATTTGATTTTGGTGACCTTGACCTTATTTTCAAGGTCATAGTCATCTATGTAGGATATTTTAAGAACCAGTGGATGTATTTTCTCCAAACTTGTCTAGATATTTTACTTGTTCAGGCTTTTTATTCATGAGAGGGGATGGGAAATGGGCTGGTGGGGGGACATCAGTTTTTCTCTGAAAAACATTTCTAGATGCACTTGATTTGATTTAATATCCACAGGTTCATCATGACTAAGAAACCAATGAATGAAATTGTATTAAACTTTAAATATGCCATAAAGAAATGAGCCACTTCAGCAGCGGATGTAAATTCAATGAATTTGCTTGTTGGACTTATGCTGAGATATGCATAGCTACTTGCACTTTTTATGTGGAAAATAAAATAAATAAACATGGTTCCCATTTGTAGCCTACAGTCCCCCACTTCCCAAAGAAATTGGAGCTTAACTGATAACCATTAGTACATATAGTTCTGATGTAAAGTTTTTATTGCACTATGTGCCTCATATGTACCTGAATACAGTCAAACTTGTCAGAAGCAAGCTGTCATCAGAAAGGCAAAAACTGCTTGCTTAAGACGGGTGCCTGCTTAATACAGGTCAATTGGTAGTGAAACTGCTACTTTGGGATATGAGATTTTAGCCTCTTAAGACATGTGTTTGCTTAATAGAAGTGGCCTTTAAGACAGATTTGACTGTATATTTAAATAGCAAGTTTTTGAGGTGTCCAATTTAATGTTTTAGATTTTACGACGCTGAGGACAAAATGTTGGAACGGTATTGTGACGTGTGCAAGCAAACATTTCCTCCCGAGATGACAGAGCAGGCCTTTGAAGAACATCAGTTGTCACACGCTCTCGGAGCAATCATGCTTTGCCCATATTGTAAGATGTGGAAAGATGATGAGCTGTCTGAGGATAGTTTTCGGGAACACATAGAACATTGTACAGCAAAGAAGTAAAGTGATTGGAAAATATGTACTTTATGTTTCACAAGAGCTCCAGATAAGGTGGGGTTTTGAGGCTAATTCTGAGATATTTTTTCTTATTTCTCAACAAAAACATGTTGTGACCCCTCATTAGAACCCGTCTCAGTGAGACGGTTCTAATGAGAGGTCACAACATGTATTTAAATTTTTTTTTTTTTTTTTTATTTTGAGAAGTATTTAAAATTATCCTTAAATTATCCCTGTTTCTGCTGCCTATCTGGAGCACTGTCACACACACACTTTCTTGTAATATTGATGAATCAGACGTGATAGTGAAACAAACTCTGAATATAATTATTTGAGAATATATGTTCCATGTACCAACTTCACATACATATATTACTTCATGTATTAGTGAAGATACAGATGATGTCATGAGCAACAGGGCTGTAGTTGTGGTTAAAAAATTCTAAATTTTTGGGATAGATCTGATTGGTCGAAGCAAACTGATTAGAATCTACTGTGTTAGCTATCAGATCTGCATCATTTAGACACATTATTGCATTGAAAAACTAAACTATTAAATCCTTTGGACAGATACGGTGATTATTTTACTTGACCCAATTTTTCAAATTTTTACGGTGGTTTTAGAGTTATTAGTGAAGCGAGTGTGATGTTTCTGCATCAAAGCTTTCGTATCTACTCCTACAAAGTGGAATTCATTCTGAAATGGGAAGCTAACACTGTTTTTAGAGAAAAAAACTAATTTGTATGCATGCTACATACAAATTTGAGTTCTTCTGAAACAAATAGTTCTTCTCAAATAATTCAATTTAGTGTAATTATTATTGTTTTTGTGGTTACATGGGTATATGCTTTATTATCATCATGAAAGTATGAAAAGAAAGAGCATAACAGTAGTTATATTGATATAAAACTTTGTTTTCTTCTAAGTCAAACATATAAACAACTATATGATGAATAAACATTATGGTCATATGAACAATAAAATTGCTATCATTATTAAGGTAATTAGTGAAGTTCATCAGAAAAGATATTTTGTTGCCCTTTCAAACAAATGTTTTTGTGCATTTGTAGTCTAATGACATCCTTCCCAGTTTGCATCAGCTACCATGTTTATTTAATTATTAGATGGGGATATTTCCCCCCTTGCAGTGCTCCAGATAAGAGGGGGTATTGAGGATAATTCAAAGATAATTTTTCTTATTTCTCAATGAAAACATATGTTGTGACCCCTCATTTGAACCGTCTCGACGAGACGGTTCTAATGGTAGGTCGCAAAATATGTTTTTGTAGAGAAATATGGATAATTATCCCTAAATTATCCCTGTTACCCCTTCTTATCTGGAGCACTGCCCTTGTTGATTTAAACAGGGAAGATTCTTGTCAGATAGGGCAACTGTACCAGCTGATATGAGTCTTATCATGTTTGCCCATTCTGTATTTCATAATAAACATGTTGCTGCATATTGCATTCTTAATGTAACATGCATTTTTGGCTATTATTACTGTTTTGCTGGCCTGTACAAAAGTACAGGAAGATTTATTGTTGTCATCCTGGCTTCCATGTCAGCGTCTATGTCTAAATTTGATGTTTTGGATAAAGTTATTTATGTGATTGGCAAGGTGCTGTCAGGCAAGCTAATTTGCACACAGACTGGTCTTGCCTAGATGCCCGGTGTTGGACAAAGAGGTTTGTATGATAAAATTTTGCTTAATTTTGAGCTATTGTTTAGTGTAACATTCATGATCATATAAGCTTCTTGCAGAAAAGTCTTGGGGCATGTTTGAATAGTGACACATTTATCAGCCTGCACATAGATCTGCATAGTCTGATTCTTGTATATGAGTAAAGATTTCTCGGGTGCAAACAGGAAAGGAGCGGCTATAGCGTAGTGGATAACACTCCAGACTACCAATCCAGGGGTCGCAAGTTCGATCCCCCGCTTCTCCGGTCTTTCGGATGAGACTTTAAACCGAGGCCCCGTCTCCATATGACCTCGTTGTTGGTGGGACGTTAAACCCGAGTTCACTCACGCAAACAGGAAAGTTTGATCAGACTGAAGTTAATAGGCAGGAGGCTTTATTATTTCTGCTTACCCTAAGGGTCTTTCTTATGGCATAGCTTATATGTATGTTGAGGGCTTCAGGGGTCCAGATAAGGGTAGGTTTTCAGGATAATAATTTCTGTTTATAGCTTGCAAATCATTCCCGGTAATCCCTATTGCATGGTCAGAATATATGTTTGGGTGTGAACTTAGAAAAAATACCAGAGAATTATCCTCAAACCCCATCTTATCTGGATCTTTGATATGTAATAGTCATACCATGGCAAGTGGATTATCTCCCATACAGGCAGACAAACCATGGTATAACTATTTTATACCACCCTTACCAGTGTAGACCTTTCTCATTGCGAAATATTTTGTACTAAAGTTGGCATTTTCTGGTAAGGGTGGTATTTTGTTTTAATCTTACCTTTGTTTTTTTTGTCTTGTACAGAATTTTCAATTTTTCATGTCTATATTTTATGTACACATTTTAAGTCATTTTATTTTATCAAATGTTGGTGAATGTGATATAATTTATGTGCTTTATATTTTGTTAGATGATATATATTCCTTTTTGTGTTACATCGCTTTCTATTTTCCATATGAATTCAAAATTGTTTGTGCTCTTATTACAATTGCTATAATTGAGCCGCTACATGAAAAAACCAACAATGTGGTTGTGCGCCCAGCGCAGACTCAGATCAGCCTGGGCATCCACCCAGGCTGATCAGACTCTTCGTTAAGTGCTTACAGGGTAGCTAAGGGTCTTAGCTAGCTCCATGCGGACAGTGAAGACTCTGATCAGACTGGGCGGATACCCAGGCTGATCTGAGTCTGTGCTGGGAGCACAACCACATTGTTGGTTTTCTCGTGTCGCGGCTCATATGTACTTTTCAATTATATCCTGCCAGCAATTTGTAGAAGTAAGACATAGGTATTACATTTCTTGTGGCAGTGGCGGTGGCATAAACTTATTGTAAAGTTTTTGTTGGTTAAGCTGTTTTGTGACAGTTTGCAGACAGGCAAAGAAAGATTTCCATGGCTTGTTAAAGCAAGACTGATTTTTGGAATAATCAAAATTTGCAGTTTGCCCTTTTAATGCGGATGAAGTATAAACCTTGTTAACTCAACCTGACTTTGAGGCTTTAGACCATGAGCATTATGAAGCTTCATGGAGATCTAAGAGTTCAAGGTAATAGAGAGTTTTAATGTAATTCTAAGGTAATTAATTTCTCCATAAAGATGTTGCGGCTTCTTATTTGAACCATGTTACGGGAGAGCATGCAGAAATTTCAGGAAATTTCCCATCTGTGTTGTTTGAAACCTTGCAGATTTGATGATAAAAACCGTGGAATTAGCATCTGCTGGTTTGGCTTGATATAAGTGAAATATTCTTGAAATCACATGTAGGTGTTTACAAAATGTTTCTGGTCAAAACCATCAGTCTTTTGTTAAACACATCTAAAAAAATTGCTAGGGTGTTCACACTTTATATTGCAGAAATTGACAGACAGGCTGGCCTGTTTAACTATGTCAGATTTTTTAGCAAATACCCACTTCATTGTTACTGTAATTGATTAAAAAAAATTCTTTTCAGAATCCTCTGACAGACAGACAGATGACTGGCCTTTTTTTAGCTCACCTGAGCCAGCGGCTCCGGGGGAGCTTATAGGATGGTAAGGTCCTCCGTCCACAATTTCAAACAACTTCTCCTCTGAAACCGGTGGGCCGATTGCAACCAAATTTCATATGTAGCCTCCTGGGACCTTAGGAACGAAAAGTTGTTCAAACGGTCCTGGTCACATGACCAACATGGCCGCCACGCCCATATATGGTAAAAAGCTTTAAAAATCTTCTTCTCCAGAACCAATAGGCCAATGGCCTTGAAACTTAGTATGTAGCATCTGGTACGCGAGTACTACCAAGATTGTTCAAATTATGACCTTTGGTTGACCTTGACCTTTTTTACGGCAAAGTCAAATTTGCTTTCTGGTGCTTTTATATGGGAAAATGCTAGAACATAAGATACCTTGGAAACTGTTGAAGATTTTGGGCTAAAAATTGGTATCTGCATTCATCTTAATGAGTACATGAAGATTTATGAGTACAAGAGGTCAAGGTCATTCTTTGACCTTTGACCCAGAACTCTCATATTTTGACAATTTAAAACAATCTCCTCAAAAGCCCCTGGGCCAATAGAAACCAAATTTCATATAGAGCCTCCAGGGGTTCAGGGAACAAAAATTTATTCATAAGGTCTAGGTCACATGACCAACATGGCCGCCACACCCATATATGGTAAAAACCTAAAAAAATCTTCTTCTCCAGAACCAATAGGCCGATGGCCTTGAAACTTAGTATGTAGCATTGGGTGCACAAGTACTACCAAGATTATTCAAATTATGACCTTGGGTTGACCTTGACCTTTTCTACGGTAAGGTCAAGTTTGCTTCCTTGTGCTTTTATATGGCAAAATGCTAGAACATAAGATATCTTGGAAACTGTTAAGATTTTGGGCTAAAAATTGGTATTTACAGTCATCTTAATGAGTACATGAAGTTTTATGAGTACAAGAGGTCAAGGTCATTCTTTGACCTTTGACACAGAACTCTCATATTTTGACAACCTCCAGGGGTTGAGGGAACCAAAATTTATTCATACGGTCCAGGTCACATGACCAACATGGCCGCCACGCCCATATATGGTAAAAACCTTCAAAAATCTTCTTCTCCAGAACCAATTGACCAATGGCCTTGAAACTTGGTATGTAGCATCGGGTACTCAAGTACTATCAAGATTATTCAAATTATGACTTTAGGTAACCTTGACCTTTTTTACGGCAAGGTCAAATATGGGAAAATGCTAGAATATAAGATTTCATGGGAAGTTTTGAAGAGTAATGCCCCAAAATTGGTATATGGAGTCATTTTAAAGAGAACATGAAGATTTATGAGTACAAGAGGTCAAGGTCTTTCTTTGACCTTTGACCCAGAACTCTCATATTTTGACAACTTCAAACAATCTCCTCAAAAACCACTGGGCTAATTGTAACTTAATTTCATATAGAGCCTCCAGGGGTTGAGGGAATGAAAATTTGTTCAAACGGTTCAGGTCACATGACCATTATGGCGGCCATGCCCATATATGGTAAAAACCTATAAAAATCTTCTTCTCCAGAACCAATACACTTATGGCCTTTGAAACTTGGTATGTAGCATTGGGTACTCTAGTACTATCAAGATTTTTCAGAATGATGTCCTTGTGTTGACCTTGACCATTTTACGGCAAGGTCAAATATGGGAAAATTTTAGAACATAAGATTTCATTGGAAGTTTTGAAGATGTTGGCCTAAAAATTTGTATATACCATCGTCTTAATGAGGTCATGAAGAATTAGGAGTACAAGAGGTCAAGGTCATTCTTTGACCTTTGATCAAGATCTCTCATATTTTGTCATTTTCAGACATTTCCTTAAAAGCCAAAGGGCCGATTGTAACCACATTTCATATAGAGCCTCCAGGGGTTGATTGAACAAAAAAAAATTCAAACGGTCCAGGTCACATGACCAACATGGCCGCCATACCCATTTATGGTATAAACCTTTAATATTTTTCTTCTCCAGAACCAATACACTTATGGCCTTGAAACTTGGTAAGTGGCATAGAATACTAGAGTACTACCAAGAATGTTCAAACGATGACCTTGGGTTTACCTTGACCTTTTTATGGGAAAATGCCAGAACAGAAGATTTCATGGAAAGTTTAGAAGATTTTGGCCTAAAAATGGTATATATGGTTGTCTTAAATGAGTACATGAAGATTTATGAGTACAAGAGGTCATGGTCATTCTTTGACTTTTGACCCAAGACTCATGTTTTGACAATTTCAGACATAAGAAAAACCCACTTTGCCAATTGTTCAGGTGAGCGATTCAGGGCCTCATGGCCCTCTTGTTTCTTATAGACTTTACATTGTTTATGCTTGCTTACATGTACATGTATATGAGTTGTATCACAAGAAAACTAGGAATCTAGCATTGTGCCAGATTCAAGACGAAATCTGTGTTTTGTTATAATCAGTAGTCTTCTAAGGTGAATTTACAAAGGGAAACTTCATGTTTGCTTTCCTGAATGATGTAGACCTTGGAAAATTGGGTTGTAAGGAAAGAATTTACTTCTGAGGGAGAATCTTTTCCTTAGAGCTGACCCATATTGATGAGAAGCAAAAGTGAAAAATGACAAGAGTTGACTCCCCTGATACTGTATCCATTCACCTTAAAAGGGCTATAGTGGAAGTTAGTGTTATGAAGGAATACCAATATCTGGAAACAGAACTGCAGAGGAATACAAGGCAAAGCATTTTGGAGCCATGAATCGTGGCTCCCACATGCTGTGTCTTATATTCCATTGTCTATGAAAGCATTGTATTCAAAATCTGGTAATGAATAGCATTTTAAATACATGTAGATATATTGAGGCTGCACAGTTTGGACAAGCAGTCTAAGTTTGTGTAGCAGAGAAGTCTAATCTGGCAGCACAGATGTATGGGCTGATATGAGATCTGGCAAGTTAAGCATGAGGTACATCTTATAATTGGTGATGCAGTTTGTAATACATTGTTGTTTTCTTATACATATGTTTGAATTGCTTTTATTTTTGTGTGAGCATGTTGTGATAAGGCCTGTTGTATGGACCTGGTGTACATGTATGCAAAGAGAATTTAATGAAGGAATGCATAGCCATACTTCTTTGTTTTCACGTCTGATCGTTAGCTTAATAATAGGATGACCTGTTTTATGGGAGTAGTTACCAGTAATAATAGGATGACCTGTTTTATGGGAGTAGTTACCAGTCTGTTTAGTAGAAATTATTCTAAATATTTATGACTACCAATCCAAGTGACAAAATTTTTTTAATACATGTTTGCTGAACTACCATACTGACTGAGTTAGAAATCTGGATGAGCTGTGACATGCAAAAAGGGAGCTAGCACATAGGAGTACAGCAAAGACTCAGACTAGCATGCGTATCTGGGCAGTCTGGTCAGAGCCTATGACATTTACTCACATCATGTATTGACTCAAGAAAGCCGGGCCGGATAGCGCTGTTAGTAGCGGGTTTGACTTAGGAGCCAGAGGTCTCTGGTTCAGTACCCAGACCAGCCACTTACTTTCTTTCCCCCTTCCGCTGATTCAGTAAGGGCAGTTGTCAGTTACTGACGAAAGTCTGTGCGCCTAGTTCTGGTTAACAGCTTAGGAGGTCTAAGCCTGCCCAGGAATATTGTGGTTAGGTTAACTGACCGTCCCGACATGACCATAGCTGTTTACCTTGAACGTAAAGCAATAAAACAGCAACAACTCATAGGTCCGATTTCATTTCACAGTTATAACTCTGAATAATTAGTCCATGGTCTATTTTACTGTAAGGGGCAAAGTAAAATTTTGGTGTTCCAAATGCTAATCTGTGTACTAAGCTCAGTGTGAAATTGAGCCTAAGAAATATACACACAAAACGAAAGCTGTAGTTAGTTTGACTACAGTTGTTCACAGACTGGTTTGAGTCTGACTGTTCACTACTACATTAAGAGCCCTTTTTGCATGATGCAGCTATTAAATTTGGATTTTGTATGGCAGTTTAAGATATGGCATTAATGTATATCATAGAAAATTCAAGACAGTCTCAACAGTGAGGGGAGAAAATTGGGTTAAATCTGCTGACCGTCCAACAGTTGAGTATAGTCAATAATTTCCGTATCAAACCCTTTATAACAAGTTACTATTGAAGGATGAATGAATGTGGTCAAAAGTTATAGATTTGAAAAACATTTGGGCCATTTAAGAAAATATATTACTGTCTAAATGTACTGTAATGACAGAACGTCAACGAATTTACCATACATATGAACTTAATTCATTTGCGCATGTAATGGCTTATGTTACCTGTCAAGGGTGATAAGTCTCGAGTTCTAGATTATGTGAGACTTAAGGAAAATTTTGAGATAATGTTCCTTATTTCTCAACAACGTATTTTGTGACCCTCATGAGAACCGTATCCATATGTTTTTGTAGAGAAATATGGAAAATTAACCCTGCTACCCCTTTGTATCTGGAACACTGAGAGGTGTTCTAGTTTTAATATTATACCATCAATTGGACTTCTGTTATTATGTTAATCATCTACATGTACTTTACCTTGTCAGCTCATTTTCTGATGCAGTTACCATAAAAGTTCTAAATATCGGTGCAGATGGGTCTGAACAAACAGTGCAGATCCAGCAGTCTGATCAGGGTCTACACTTTTAGCCGTTCTATATGCCTCTTTTGTACACATTACTGCATTGTACAACCGAGCTGTTCCATTTCTAGGACAATTACGGTAATTATTATTGGGGTCTCAATTTTCAGAATTTTTACGGTATGTTCTGTTGTACAATGTATCTGTGATATGATGATTACTGGATCTGTGAATAGTCATAATTGAAAACTTATTACCTTCATATATTTAACAAGAATATTAATTCACGCTGTAAAATCTTGCTTAGCTTATATGAGCAAAAATTCCAATTAACATAGGTAGTATTTTTTTTATTAATTTAAGGATGAATGTGGGAAATCTCAAGAACTAGTTTGCCGTGGCCAGGGTTGTTGATTCAGTAAAACCAAAAACTTGTCATCTTTTACTGGATGATGTTCAGGCCATCTTCCCTAAAGTAGGTCATCATGACCTAGTTCTGCCAGTCTTTCGGATGAGACTTTAAACTGAAGTATGATCTTAGTATGATCTATGTGTTGGTGGAAAAAAAAACTCACTCAAAGGCCCGTTTCTGGAAGACAAGTACAGGGGCCGTATTCATAAAACGACTTAAGTGGTTGCTATGCTGTTGCTAAGGCTAAATTTCTTTGAAGGAGATTCCCTACAACTATGAAATTTGCTCTGGAGGAACAGTCTTACAAAGACTGTTCCTCCAGACCAAATTTCATAGTTGTAGGGAATCTCCTTTATAGATATTTAGCCTTAGCAACAGCATAGCAATGACTTAAGTGGCTTTATGAATACGGCCCCAGATCTTATGATCTAGTTTTGTGGGAGCCAGTTAGAATTATGACACAGGATGAAGTCTTTTTGTCCTTGGGTCTCTGGATGTTGAGACAAATTTGGGAAAAAAAATCTCAGAACTTTCCCAAAACTTTGGCTTTGTTACACTTTTCTATCCTTTAATACAT
This sequence comes from Ctena decussata, assembly GCA_963989385.1. NCBI lineage: Eukaryota > Metazoa > Mollusca > Bivalvia > Lucinida > Lucinidae > Ctena > Ctena decussata. Next base: position 70,945,916 of record OZ022504.1, read on the forward strand.
ATGCGTCTTTTGTTCTTACAGACATACAACTGGGCCCAGTTTGAAGCATGGTTAGTTTAACAAAGTTTGTCAAGTCTATTTGCACACACAAAATTAACTTTGCTAATATTTTTTGCTGACAAACTGTCAAAAGCTTTTGCTGTTTTTACGTACAGTGCATTTGACAATGTTTTGTCTCGTTAACAAATAACATTGTTAATTATGAACAACTGGACCCTTTCAGTCAGTAGGCACACAGTGCAGACACCAATCAGGCTGCTTTTCTGGTCTCTGGGTTTGTGCTGCTTGTCTAGAAATTGGTGTCAGAATACTTGGTGTAAGTATACTGTTTTCGGTTAGATGGGATTTTTTGCCCTTCCGAAACAGCTCAAAAGATCTAGATCCATCTTACAAGATGGTTCTAGATCTGTGGGATTGTTTGGGGGATCTGGATCTTTGGGATTGTTTTGGAAGAGAAAAAAAATTATAGCTGAATTACACAACTGATTAATTTTGTAAAGATAAACTCCCATCTTATGACCAAATACAGTAGTACATTCAACTCCCGATATCTTGAACACTGATATCTCAAAATATCTTCTTCAATCAAGGAATATATTTCCTATTTTTATTTACATTTCAACACCTGTTATCTCAAACTACTGATATCTCAAAGTAAATTTTCTGGTACCAGAAAATTTACTTTGAGATATCAGCAGTTTGGGCTGAAATTTGTCTTCGAGATATCCAGAGGTGACTAATTTAATTCTGTCACTGAAAGATTGGGATAATTTCTTGTATTGTTATTGTATTTTGAATCATGACTAACTTGACTGTTTTGTGAGCAAGAAGTGAGAAATACAGATCATAATATAGTTCAGTTGTTTGTTATTTTCCCCCACCTTTTCATCACCCATTTAGCCACAACTTGATCACAGTGTTTGAGTTTCAATTTCAAGTGTGTATATGCTCGTGCTGACAAAGCAGGACACAATCTTGAATGACCTGAAACGTTATCAAGTGGTCCAACACCTCCATCAAACTTTTCAGAGAAAACGGAAACTTAATAAAACACGATATCACCTGATTAGATTTCTTTTATTCCAGTAATTTTAAGAAAATATATTTACAAAACATGTACAAGTCAACAACGTATCATAAATACAGCACTCTCAACAGCCATTCCGGAATGTCTAGCTAAAACATCTTATACACTACAATCACTTTCAAACTTAGAACACACCCAGCAGGCACACCTTGAATCTATATTGAATCAATGTTGATTCAACATCATGATGTTGAATCAATGTTGATTCAATATTGATTCAGTGATGTTTGCCAAGGGAGTTAAATTTGAGCTGCACTATGAGAAAAGGTCTTATGGCATTAGCAAACAGAAGATGTGGGTCAGCTGGTGTAACAGTGCACAATGAAAAATATTTTCTAAAAACTATGATAATCTGCAAAGCTTTGGACAGCTCATTGCCATGATAAATAGCCCTTTAATACATCAGTTTCAAATCTAGATGACCATATTCTATCTGGAGATGTTTCATACAAGTGTTCCCAGATCAGACTGCTCTTTGGAGCAATCTCACCTGGGTCTTTACTGTATGAATATTTAGGGTAAATAGAAAATCAGACTGGACACACATACTGATCTGGGTCCACCATATCCATAAAAGCACTTAGTCGTTGCTATGCTGTTGTTAAGGCTAAATTTCTATGAAGGAGATTCCCCACAACTATGAAATTTGCTCTGGAAGAAAAGTCTGAAAACACTGTTCCTCCAGAGCAAAGTTCGTAGTTGTAGGGAATCTCCTTCATAGAAATTCAGCCTTAGCAACAGCACAGCAACCACTTAAGTCATTCTATAAATACGGCCCCGCAGTTTGCTACTTACACATGCATTTTGGCACCTTAACCAAAGCACAGCTCTCTAAAGACCAATCATATTAATTAAAATAGCAGAATGAACACATTTCTTTCTCTTATTTTTGTGACGGACAAAACATGATACATGTACAGTATTACTACAATTCATAAAATTTTAATTTGAGACCATGATTCATCAATAAACATATGAGCCACGACCCAACAAAACCAAAAAAGTGGCTTGTGTGCTCAGCCAAGACTCAGATCAGCCTGGGCATCTGCCCAGTCTGAGCAGAGTCTTCACTGTGTGCATGGAGCTAGCTTAGGCCCTTAGCTACCCTTTTAGTGAAAAGCCATGACTTTGATCAGTATGGGTGGATGCCCAGACTGATATGAGTCTTGGCTGAGGGCACATGCCACTTAGTTGGTTTTGTTGTGTCGCGGCTCACGTGAAATTTTCAGTCCAAAACATTTCAGTGTTGCAGAACTTGTAGTTATGGTGCAACAGCTTATCAAAATGTTCCGAGCCCTGCCTGAATAAAATATATTCAATCAGAGCTCCAGATAAGAGTGGGTATTGAGGATAAGTCAAAGATAATTTTTCTTATTTCTCAACGAAAACATATGTTGTGACCCCTCATTAGAACCGTCTCGACGAGACGGTTCTAATGATGAGTCACAAAATATGATCTAATCAAGAAATATGGATAATTATCCCTAAATTATCTTTGTTACCCCTTCTTATCTGGAGCACTGTAAATCAAGCTGGGGCTGCATGGCAATAGTTTTAAAAGAAAATTTGTATGACAAAAGTGACTTGTCCAAAATGTCAATCTGGTAGCCCATCATATATAAACTCAAGTCTCTAAATTCCAAATGTCAGGTCTGCCCTAGTGGCGCAAACTCGAGTGTGAAAATGTGTACTGTAATGGAATATTGCAGTGAGACTATGCCCACACTTTCAACAAGACATATCACCTGAAAAGGTACTTTATCCATGTGGGAACAGGGAAGACTCCGACCAGTCAGAGAAACTGCTACAATTTTGTCTATATCAATATGTACAGTGTATTATCTAAGAATCTCATAGACTGTGTTATTCTACAACTGTGAAAATGAAAAATCAAACTTCCTACTGCAAAACAAGCTGAACACTTCAGTACTGTAGCTGCTAACTAAATTCACTATTGTAGCTATAACCAATTTACAAACTGAGCACTTTAGTTACTATGCAAATCACTTAAGATGTACAGGAAATCCTCACCCCCATCCCCCACTCACCCACCCACCCAATTTTTACAACAGAAAAATCTTCTGTCTGAGGCTGTTTGCTTTCTTGGACAATAAAGCGCTTGCCAAATTGGGTCTCCTCTTAAAGGAAAGAATCAGCTTTTAGGAAAGCTGATTCTTTCCTTTAAGAGTTGACCCAAATTGAGTTTACCCCAGTTTAGGCAAAATTGAAAATGGTGGACTTCCTTCACCAGAAGTTTACTCATTCACCTAAATACTGGTGATTTTTATTTTTGCCTATATTCATGAATCTGTTAGCTTGTGAATCAAGGATATAACCTTGTAAAAATTTTAACTTGTGATAAATTGTATGGTGACAACAGTTACACAGGCACACAGCACTGAAGTAATGTTGAATGCAACGTCAACACTACTACAGTTTGAGCTGCAACACGACAAAACCAACAGAGTGGCATGTGCACCCAGCGAAGACTTGGATCAGCCTGGGCATCCGCCCAGTCTGATCAGAGTCTTTGCGGTCTGCATGGGGCTAGCTTAGACACTTACCTACCCTTAAGTGCACTGCAAAGACTGATAAAGCTGGGCAGATGCCCAGGCTGATCTGAGTATTAGCTGGGCACACATGCCACTTTGATGGTTTTCTCGTGTTGTGGCTCATTTCATAGCAACGCAGATACAGTGCCATAAAAAAGCATCAATGTTTCTCGGTACTTTGTCCAGAATTATAAATCATTCTGAGACAAGAAATTCACAAAATATATGAAACAGGAAAATAAATTGCTTTGCAATGATTCAACGAAACCTTAAAAGCAATGCCCATTTCCTATAAAGTGATACCAATATAATAACTATAACTGTTTTAACACATTATGAAGAACTGTTTTTATTTGACTACAATAATGGGCTCAGTTTTTCAACACTAACGATGTTGTTAGTTAATGGGCTGTTAGATTTTCAAACATACGAAAAATGCTGCCATTTTTTTGCTAAAAAAAGGTGAGGAGCTTTTGCACAAGCTCCTCTCATTTTTCTGGCAAAAATATGAGGGCACCTGAATTCATATGTTCTAAAAGACTTCATGAGTCCTCGACTAACAACTTTAAGCTAACAATGTTTTGAACAACTGGGCCCAGGTCTTTAGAATTGATTTTTAACTTCTTATTAAAACAACCCCAAATTCAAGATCCATCTTGGAAGACAAAGCTAAAATTTTAGTACAGTCAACTCTTGATATCTCAAAGTCAATATTTATTCCAAACTACTGATATCTCAAAGTAAATTTTCTGGTCCCAGAAAATTTACTTTGTGATTTCAGTAGTTTGAGATACGAAGAGTTGGAAAGTAAAGAAAAATTGGAATTTTGTCCTAACTATATTCTTTTATATAAGAGGGTACTTTGAGATATCAGAGTTTGAGATATCGAGAGTTGACTGTAATTGTTTTGAACATGATAAAAGGATCATTCCATCTTATAGCAGAATTTCACTAGAACGATTCTGATATTTAGAACCAGGAATGTCTATGGCCAAAAATAGACTACTTATGATATATTTGGACCTTCATACTGACTAAAAAATAGACAAAAGAAAAACAACATTTTATTGAGACCATTAGTTTCCGGTATAAACAAAGAAAGCATGAAAATTAATACTACAATAGTCAGTTTTACTTTCGGTCTATTGATTTCTTCATGCATAATTATGTTATCAATAATCACATTTCGTTTGAAACAGACTTCTGTAAACCACTTATTTTGGCTGTCACTTTATTTTAGCTTTATTGACGGAAAAGACAAAATTCACCAAAATATAATGCCACCAATTAATCTGCTGATAGCAGGACTAGACACTACAGCTGAGTATAACATCTATTCCCTCCACTAAAGGTGTAATATCAAAGCGAATTCACATCATATTACCGTATATGCGGTAATTTTAGTGGATTCAAATTTTCGCGGTTAAAGGTCAAAAACATAAAAATTCACGATTTCTAATTTTCGCGGTAAGCAACATGCGCGAAAAGCGAAACTATTTCTTTTTCACTTGAGTCAGTTTGTTCATTAACCTGCGACAGGGTTGCAGCAGGTTAATGAAAGAACTGGCTCAGGTGAAAAATACCAGCAACTACCGAAGCAAACAGAAACAAAATATATGAACACTGTGTCTACAGAAGATACTTTGTAAGAAACTGGAAATTATTCGGGATTTTAATATTCACGGTTTCTAACTGACCGCGAAACACCGTGAAAAATGGAACATAGCAAAAATTACCTTGTATACGGCAGTACAAAGTTTTTTTTGATTGATTTGTTGCTTTACGTCCACGGTAAACAACTATGGTCACGTCTGGACGGTCAGTTAACCTAACCACACTATTCCTGGGCAGGCTTAGACCTCCTACGCAGTTAACCAGTACTAAGTGCACATACTTTGGCCAGTAACTGACAACTGCCCTTCTTGAATCAGCGGAAGAAGAAACGCAAGTATGTGGCCAGACCGGGTATCTAACCCAGGACCTCTGACTTATGAGTCAGGTGCCCTACTGATTGCGCTACGCGGTCCGGCGTAGTACAAAGGTACCACGAAAACAATCGAGGCAAAACAGACTGTAGCAATGTTTATTTAATGCTTCTTAGTGTCTTATCCTAGTTGATTACATCAGAAGCAACACAAAAATCTATATAACTGAGGCACGACACAACAAAACCATCCGCCCAGTCTGATCAGGCATGAAAGTAGCTTAGTCCTTTTGCTAACATTTAAGCGCACTGAAAGGACTCTGATCAGACAAGGTGGATGCCCAAGCAAATCTGAGTCTTAGCCGAGCTCACATGCTACTTTGTTGGTTTTGTCATGTCGTGGCTTGTATGTGGTAAACAGTAGAAATAGCAGAATAAAATTGTAATCTCTGCAATCAATAAACAACAATATAAGAATAGCTATGGCAGAAATTACCATTTTCCTGTTTCTTTTGTTGTCATAAATCACAAATCCACCAAAATAAATATCTGCCAATAGGTCCGTTTATAAAAATCACCAAATTTCCCTGCAGCCAATTATACATGTTTTTAATGCAGTATATTTGTTACTATTTGGTTGTGACCCCATTTTCATAAAACCAGCCACAAAACAGCTAGAAAACATTGGCAATGTGCTACCTTGAACTATCCAGAATCTTCAAGAATGCCTTCAAAACTTGAAATTGCACATGGCAGTGACCCTGGAATTCATAAGAACGTACCATGGCAAATTTTAAATTTTCAAACTTGCTTAATTGAAGCGTATTTTTAATCTGACACTCATCTGCAGATAACCTCGGCGAGAAATAAAATATTCTAAATAAGAAAATCCATTTAAAAAGCATGCAAAACGAGATATTTATGGGATAGATGGATGAATTGTGATTTTACATCCTTTTCAACAGTATTTCAGTCATATCAGGATGATGGGAGGGGGATAATGGAAGACTGTGTGCAACAGAACCCTGTTTACGGTTGGAAAGATATCAAGTGTGTCTCTAACTCAGGACCGATAGATCAGCAGGCCAGTGCTTAACCCAATGAGCTACCGGGGCTGCCCAAGCCTGAATGAAGTCGTGTACAGGTTTCATGAAAGGAGAAGAAGATTCAAGTATATGATGCCATCGTGTGAAAACAGAGCCCTAGATAAGAGGGAGTATTTGGTGATAATTAGGGATAATTTTTGCTAATTCTGGATAAAAACATGTTGTGACCCCTCATCTGAACCGTCTCGATGAAATGGTTCAGATGAGGAGCACAACATATGGTTTTAATGAGAAATAAAGAAAATTATCCCTCAATTATCATCAAATACCCCTCTTATCTAGAGCTCTGGTGAAAAGCTACCTTATGAAATATGCAAAACAGGATACGACTCAGATCAGCCTGTACATCTGCACATTCTGATCAGTCAGAGTCTTCTCTTTTCCTACATGTATGTACAATCTACATATCCTTTGGAATCTAAAAATGTTAGAAGTGAAGGCCTGGACCAGTCAGTGCCACAGCTCTAGATAAGAGGGAGTATTTGGTGATAATTAGGGAAAATGTTTGCTAATTCTGCACATAAACATATGTTGTGACCCCTCTCTGAACCGTCTCAACGAGACGGTTCAGATGAGGGGTCACAACATATGGTTTCAATGAGAAATAAAAACAAGAGGGCCATGAGGCCCTGAATCGCTCACCTGAACAATTGGCAAGGTGGCTTTTACTTATCATGTCTGAAATTGTCAAAATATGAGTTTTGGGTCAAAAGTCAAAGAATGACCATGACCACTTGTACTCATAAATCTTCTTGTACTCATTAAGACAACCATATATACCATTTTTAGGCCAAAATCTTCAAAACTTTCCATGAAATCTTATGTTCTAGCATTTTCCCATATTTGACCATGCCGCAAAAAAGGTCAAGGTAAACCCAAGGTCACCATTTGAACACTCTTGGTGGAACTCTAGTACTCCATGCTATTGACCAAGTTTCAAGGCCATAGGTGTATTGGTTCTGGAGAAGAAAAATATTAAAGATTTATACCATAAGTGGTAATGGCGACCAAGTCATGTGACCTGGACCGTTTGAACAAATTTTTCATTCAATCAACCCCTGGAGGCTCTATATGAAATGTATTTACAATTGGCCCTTTGGCTTTTGAGGAAATGGTTGAAAATGTCAAAATATGAGCGATCTGGATCAAAGGTAAAAGAATGACCTTGACCTCTTGTACTCATAATTCTTCATGAACTCATTAAGACAACTGTATATACCAATTTTTTAGGCCAAAATCTTCAAAACTTTCCATGAAATCTTATGTTCTACCATTTTCCCATATTTGACCTTGCTGTAAAAGGTCAAGGTCAACACAAGGTTATAATTTGAACAATCTTGATAGTACTCTAGTACCCAATGCTACATACAAAGTCTCAAGGCCATCGGTCAATTGGTTCTGGAGAAGAAGATTTATAAAGGTATTTACCATATATGGGCATGGCGGCCATGTTGGTCATGTGTCCAGGAGCGTTAGAAAATTTTTTCATTCCCTCAACCCCTCGAGGTTCTATATGAAATTTGGTTTCAATTGGCCCAGTGGTTTTAGAGCAGATTCTTTGAAATTGTCAAAATTTGAGATTTCTGGGTCAAAGGTCAAAGAATGACCTTGACCTCTTGTACTCACATATCTTCATGTGCTCATTAAGATGATTGTATATACCAATTTTTAGGCCAAAATCTTCAAAACTTACGATGAAATCTCATGTGCTAGCATTTTCCGATATTTGACCTTGCCGTAAAAAAGGGCAAGGTCAACCCAGGGTCATAATTTGAACAATCTTGATAGTACTTGAGTACTCAATGCTACATACCGAGTTTCAAGGCCATCGGTCTACTGGTTCTGGAGAAGAAGATTTTTAAAGGTTTTTACCATATATGGGCGTGGTGGCCATGTTGGTCATGTGACCTGGATCGTATGAACAAATTTTCATTCCCTCAACCCCTGGAGGATCTATATGCAATTTAATTACAATTGGCCTAGTTGTTTTTGAGGAGATTGTTTGATATTGTCAAAATATGAGTGTTCTGGGTCAAAGGTCAAAGAATGACCTTGACCTCTTGAACTCATAAATCTTCATGTAGTCATTAAGATGACTGTATGTACCAATTTTTGGGCCAAAATATTCAACAGTTTCCAAGATATCTTATGTTGCAGCATTTTGCCATATAAAAGCATAAGGAAGCAAATTTGACCTTACCGTAAAAAAGGTCAAGGTCAACCCAAGGTCATAATTTGAACAATCTTGGTAATACTCGCATGCCCGATGCTACAGACCAAGTTTCAAGGCCATCGGCCCATCGCTTCTGGAGAAGAAGATTTTTCTAGGTTTTTACCATATATGGGCGTGGCGGCCATGTTGGTCATGTGACCAGGACCGTTTGAACAACTTTTCGTTCCTAAGTTCCCTAGAGGCTGCATATGAAATTTGGTTATAATTGGCCCAGCGGTTTCATAGGAGAAGTCGTTTGAAATTGTGGACGGACGACGGACGGACGGACGGACGGACGGACGGACGGACGACGACGGACGACGGAGCCTTACCATCCTATAAGCTCCCCCGGAGCCGCTGGCTCAGGTGAGCTAAAAATTATCCCTCAATCAAATACCCCTCTTATCTAGAGCTTTGCAGTGCAATTGCACAGGCTGATTTGAGTGTTCACAGTATGCACATGAGGCAAGGTCTCTTCACATGCGACACAAATCATATACAGACAAAAAAAAAAGTTTTCATCCCCAAATATTTGGCTTATCTAGAGCTCTACCTACTGTAGTCTGGGGTCTTCTGGCAGAGCTCCAGATTAGGTGGGGTTTTGAGGATAATTCAAAGATAATTTGTCTTATTTCTCACTGAAAACATATGTTGGTTCCTTCATAAGAACCGTCTCAGCAAGCTGCTTATACATGGGGTATCAACAAGGTTTTAGAAAGAAATATGGACACTTATAATCAACAAGGTTTTAGAAAGAAATATGGAAACTTAAAATTTAACTATCGCTGTTACCCCTTCTTTTCTGGACCATTGTTCTGGTTGTGATGTCTGCTGGTGCTACTAAGCAATGCATAAGCATATTGATTAGACAAGAAAAAAGAAAATCAAAGAGAAACAGCTAAATCACAGAGCTCTAGATAAGAGGGGTATTTGCTGATAATTGAGGGATAATTTTTCTTATTTCTCATTGAAACCATATGTTGTGACCCCTCATCTGAACTGTCTCATCGAGACGGTTCAGATGAGGGGTCACAACATATGTTTTTATGTAGAAATAACAAATTATCCACAATTATCACAAAATACTCCCCCTTATCTACAGCTCTGAAATCACACATGCAATTTACAAACAAAAATATATTCCATTAAAATAAACAAAGTCCTAAAGTGCTTCAATTTTAAAACTGTTGTTTTGGACAAATGCTGTCAAAAACGAACATACCTCAAGCATATTTTCTTTCAATGAGACATGTTCAGCCTTTTTATATATGGCAGGTATTGTAAATGATTGGGTATTAAGGATAATCCAAAGGTAATTTTTCTTATTTCACTTTGAAAATGTTGTAACCCCTCATTACAACCCATCTCGGTGAGATGGATGAAATGAGGGGTCACGTTTTTATATAGAAATATGGAGAGCTATCCTTTGATTATCCCTGTTACCCCTTTTTATCTGGGCAGAATAACCCTGATCAGAATACTCATTTAGGAGCAGTTTGATCTGGGTATGCATTGTTTGCTTAGACCTGTCTGTCCCAATACATAGAAAATTTATGGTTCTCCCTAAATTTTAACACCGCTAAAGAGCTGCAGATTTTGTAATTGAGCCGCGACATGACAAAACCAACTAAGTGATTGTGCGCCCAGCGCAGACTTAGACCAGCCTGGGCATCCGCCCAGTCTGATCAGAGACTTCGCTTTCGGCATGGCTGTAGCTTAGACCCTTAGCTACCCTTTAAACACTTAGCAAAGAGTCTGATCAGTCTGGGTGGATGCCAAGACAGATCTGAATCTGCACTGGGTGCACAACCACTTTGTTGATTTTTCTCGTGTCGGGGCTCATATGCCTTGTAGTCTTCTTTGAAAGAGAACTAGCCATGCTGATTCCCATCATTGGATATGACCTTCCCATACCTAACTGATTCTCGTGTATCCATTTGTATCTGTGTGCCACATGCCCCACAGTGCAATCTATCTTCATGATTCTTGCTGCCGTTTCAATCACAAACTTCTCAACAAATGAACATTGCACAAAGACATGGATACAGTCTAACTTCCAACATATAATGGCTTCTTTAAAAGAACCAGTCAACACCACATAACAATTTGAAAATAGAATTGACCTATAGATTTTCTGTGATCTTTACTTCTTTTTTGATTTTGGTTTCTTTCCTTTCACAATTTTGGGCTTGTTCTTTATACTTCCTGTCTTCTTTTTGCTTGTCTGAAAAGTAAAGGTACATAATCAGAGCTCTAGATAAGAGGGAGTATTTGATGATAATTAAGGATAATTTTTTTTATTTCTCATCGAAACCATATGTTGTGACCCCTCATCTGAACCGTCTCAACGAGACGGTTCAGATGAGGGGTCACAACATATGTTTTTATGCAAAATTAACAAAAATTATCCCTAATTATCACCAAATACTCCCTCTTATCTACAGCTCTGAATGTCATATCAGCTGTGACACGACAAAACCAATATTTTTGTGTCAGATATGACAAAACCAACAAAGTGGCATGTGCACCCAGCAGACTCAGATCACCCTGGGCACCCATCCACTCTGGTCAGAGTCTTTGCTGTGGGCTTCAAGGATAGCTAAGAGTCTAAGATACCTCAATGTGGACAGCAAAGACTCTAATCAAACAGAGCAGATGCCCAGTCTTCCCTGGGTGCTCATGCCACTTTGTTGGTTTGTCTTTTCTGAAACAAAATTGTTGTTTTGTAACTAATAATTTACTATGCACTAGGAGAAATGAAACAAAAATTTAAGGGGTAAGTGTACACTGTCATGCATTTCTGCCATTTTGCAAAGGGAACTTTTTTGGGGACTTCCTGTTTGCTTCCCTGGAAGACAAAGTCCTTTCTAAAGTTTAGAAAATTTCTCCCGCTCACTCTATGCTGTTGAAAATTAATGATAAAGTACTTTATCATTAATTTTCAACAGCATAGAGTGAGCGGGAGAAAAAAAAAAAAATTAATAATTAGAACATTAGAATTGGACCAATAAATATGCCACATCCAAATTCAAAATCATAACATTGTGGATAAACTATGGATACATTCCATTCAGCCTCCTGGGGAATACTGTTATGAGAATGGGAACAACAACAAATCATAAAAGTCCCTGACCTTTCCCAGCTTTTCTTGGTAAATCAAATTTCTCTCACCATTTGCAAATTTTCCTGACTTTTCAGTGACCCTCAAACTTTTTCAAAATTCACTGACTTTCCAAAGTTGCTGACAACCCTGTCCATAGGATGCTCCATGAGGGTTCTAAAGTAGGTTAACAATCTAGACACTGATAATTTTTTTACAGCACTACCCTGTTCAGTGCTGGGAGTATAACAAGACCTGTCACAGGGTCAGGATAGCTTGCCTGACAGCGCATTGCCCATCACATAAGAAACTTTAACGTAAAATTTTAACATTTTGCTAATGCCGACGCCGCTGCCGTCGCTGGCGCCGACACCGGGGGTAGTACAATAGCTCTTCCTGAACTTTGTTCAGGCAAGCTAAAAAGCAAATATGTTACATACAAATTCTGCAAGCCAAGGAGAATTTTACCTTTTTTGATGACTTTTTCCGTGATTTTTTCACTGGTTTAATAGGTTTGACTTTACTTCTATTATCTAGATCCTTAACTTTGTATATTCTGACCAGCCAGTGCTCTGAGGTATAAGCTTCTTCAAGATGTGTTAAATCAAAATTCTTGTTTCCTATCTCCACCCCTCTTGTTCTGTCGTATCCTGGGGGACTTCTAAAATCAAGCTGAAAGTAAAAAGCACTCCATAACAATTCTGTAAACTGGAACATCTAAAATAACTGTTATACTTTTTTCCTGATAAGAATTCACCGGAATACTATGTTTCACTTGTCTATGCATTGTCACTATACAGAGCTACAGGGGAAAACTTGATAAAGTGTATGCTGCCGAGGACACCAGAATAGTACTACAGTGCTCCAGATAAGAAGGGGTAACAGGGATAATTTAGCAATAATTTTCCATAGTTTTGCCTATAAACATATCTTGTGACCCCTCATTAGAACCGTCTCATCGGGACGGTTCTAATGAAGGGTCACAACATGTTTTCATCTAGAAATAAGAAAGATTTCTTTGAATTATCCCTGTTACCCCTTCTTATCTGGAGCTCTGATAGCAATATCTATGTCTCGCCTCTGCTAGTTGCAGGCAATACAAAAACAGAACAGTTTGGTTTTACAATGCAGTAATGACTCTGACAGATCCAGATGGAATGGCAAACAGTGTAGGCCTTAATGGTAATACTGTGAGCTGGGAAACATTTTGTGACAGTTTTATTCTTGCAAAATTCTTCTAATGCAAAGTGTGCAAATGTATGTATCAGGATATCGTTACCATCTTGATCAATGCAATGAAGCATGACGAAAATCACAGTCAAAAGTTCTGGTAAATTTCTTTAGGTACATCATGTTTTTCAGCAATGTTCATAAAAGGGAACAAAATTTGTGACTTCCTGTCTGCTTCAATTGACAATATAACCCTTTCAAAACTGACTTAACACTAAAACAATTTGCTTCTTCAGCAGCAAAATCAGAAGGGAAATTAAGTAGAAATATTACAACTATACTAACTTGAAAGGAAAAAGCAACAGAATAACTCACCTGTAATTCTCCAAATCTGTAGTATGATAATTTATACATTAGACAGTTTAATAATGTTTGTGAGCCAGCTGAATCTACTCGGAACTCTCCTTGTGGTGTAAAATAATCTGATTCCTGAAACAATGGAGCCAAGGTTTAACAAATATCAATCAAATCTGACATTTAAATACAAGAAATAATTCCTAAAGTAATGCATTATCACTTTAAAGACCCTATTCTTTAATATATCATATACACATTAAAATGTCATTCAGAGCTCTAGATAAGAGGGGTGTTTGATGATAATCGAGGGATAATTTTTCTCATTTCTCATGGAAACCATATGTTGTGACCCCTCTTCTGAACCTTCTCGTCGAGATGGTTTAGATGAGGGGCAACATCATATGTTTTTACGCAGAAATAACAAAAATTATCCTTAATTATCCCCAAATACTCCGTTTTATCTAGAGCTCTGGTCACTGTCTTTATACCATTCTTATGCTTGCTTGTGCAGAAGATCTGCATGGTGTGCTATTTCAATTTATGGGAAATTTGGGGTACTTATTACATAGATCATCAGCAAGGCTAAACTAAGGAGCTAGGAGTACAATGTATTTGCTTCCTGAGCCCAAAACAATATCTGCACAACACTAAGCTATTTACAGTATCTTTATTCACATTATCCCATCATTTTCAATGTAGATTTTTCTGTCCATGTTTCCAATACAACAGCTGTTGCAATTGAGCATTAGAGCTGAACCTTGCCAAAATTAATTTTCCTTTTTATGTTATAGCTCCAATTTTCACCCACACATTTGGCTTATATATTTAAAAGCCTCAATTCAACAACATATGAGTCGTGACACGAGAAAACCAACAATTCTGTGCCCAGCGAAAGCTAAGATCAGACTGGGCATCTGCACAGTCTGATCAGACTCTTCGCTAAGTGCTTTAAGGGTAGCTAAGGGTCTAAGCTATCTCCAGACTCTGATCAGACTGGGCAGATGCCCAGTTTGATCTGAGTCTGCGCTGGGTGCATAACCACTCTGTGGGTTTTCTAGTGTCACGGCTCAATTATTATAGATTTGATTGATTGATTTGATGCTTTAAAATGTCCTCAGTAAACAGCTATGGTCATGTCCACCTAACCACACTATTCCTGGGCAGGCTTTGACCTCCTAAGCGGTTAACCAATACTATGTGCACATACCTTCCCAGTAACTGACAACTGCCCTTCTTGAATCAGGGGAAGGAGAAACGAAAGTATGTGGCCAGACCGGGTTTCGAACCCAGGACCTCTGACTTATGAGTCAGGTGCCCTACCGATTGCGCTACAAGGCCCGGCTCAATTATTATTGTCAAGGACTCTTAAAAAATTTCTGACGACCTGACCAACGATCAAACCGGGGACCATTTGATCTAAATCTGAACACTCTACTGTGTGCTTGTAAAAGAAGGATTCTACCACAAAGCAGTAGAAGTGTTTGATATACCTAATCCATACCCTGTAACATTCTCCCCTTTATGATTGAATTCATCCTTGAGATCTCAGAACAAGAAGAATCACGGGAAATGAAATTTAAGGTGTTCTAATGCACATGTTGGTATTAACATTGGGCACTATTTGTCACAGACTCTTATAGATTCTCAGACACCCTGGCTGAGGATCAAATAGGGACCTTTTGATTTAAAGGTGAATGCTCTACTATGTTGCAATAAAAGCTGGTTGGTGCTGCAAGATAAAACAAGAGTATAATATACCTTCCCTATCATATCCTGAGACATTATCAATTTTCGATTACACTACTGAACACAACAAGCAATTTCGGTGAATTTATATCATCTCGCCGAAGTGGACTGTTACGTATGGTTCCAGTTTCATAAAATTTCGTTCACTGGTTACTTATAATTACAGCTTAACTTATGATTGTAAATCAAATCAAGGGCAATAATTCTAGCATAAGTATGGCATAAGCTGAAGCGGTTCTCAAACACTAGCCTCAGCAGCATTTCATTATGTTGATACATTTTAAATTCAGTTTCAAGAAATTTTGTTCACTGGCACATTAGTTATGGCTAATTTGTGGATTTTAAATCAATTCAAGGGCATTAAATCATACACTGCTGATGCCAGTATGACAAAACTTAAAACACACTGCTGTGTCATGACAATACATGATTGTTTTAAATTTCATGACATTCCATTCATTGGTTACTTAGTTATGACTCAATTTGTTGATTTTAAACCAATTCAAGGAAAATAACTCATTGCATATTGAAGCAGTTCCGACAAAACGTAAGATGCATCAATGTGCTATAGTGATACATATTTAGTTTAAGTTTCATAGAATTCTATTCATTGATTACATGTACTTAGTTAAGGCTGAATTAGTCATTCTTAAATTGATTCAAGGGCAATAACTCATGCACTGCGGAAGCTATTCTGATGAAACTCTATGTGCATATCTGTGGTATGGTGATACATATTTAGTTTTAAGTTTCATGAAGTTTCCGTAATTGGTTACTTAGTTATGGCTCAATTAACTGATTTTAAGTGAATTCAAGGGCAATAACTCAAGCACTATGGAAGCCAGTCTGACTAAACTTGGCCTACATCAGCACATTATAATGATACATATTTATATTAAGTTTCATAAAATTCCTACCAGTGGTTACTTAATTATGGCTCCGGACGGACGAAAAGACGGATGGGAGGACGGACAGACGGAGTGATAGACATGGAGAAAACTATATCCCTCCGCCAAGGACGGAAAGACGGATGGGAGGATGGACGGACGGAGTGATGGACATGGAGAAAACTATATCCCTCCACCTTTGGCGGGGGATAACTATATACAGAGTATAAATTAAGCCCTCTTAACTTACCCTTATATCTTTTGGATGTTCTCCCTCTGCTATTCTCACCATCCATAGGAACTTGTTTATATCATCGCCAGAATAGCCTATCACACCTCCAAATATCACTAAGACATAGTCAACATCTAATGTCCGCATGATTTCATAGGCAGCTGTTTCATTTGATGACATTGCTTTGCCAACCTAAACAAAAAAGTAGAATTTTTCCAGATATAACTGAAAAATTGAAATCTCTATATAATGATCTATTAAAACAGCAAAATTCTCTGTGAGAAGACATCGGCTTGTACTGTAGTAGTTTTGTTTTTATCACAGCATACGCAGTGTAACCATAAAATCTTGGTTTTACAATGCAGTCATGCATTTAAATGATGCAGTCTGATCTAGGTCAGCACTGTTTGTTCAGAACTATCTGTTCCAATACTTGAAAATTTCTGGTATGCTAGAAAAAGAATCCATTTCAAGCATTTTGGTGTATATAGAAAAATCATTCCTTCAAGAGTTCCTTTCAGTGTTCCAGTCAGGTAATGGATTTTTCTAGACACATTTCTTATAAGAGCCACGACACAAGAAAACCAACAAAGTTGTTGTGCGCCCAGCACAGACTCAGATCAGTCTGGGCACCGGCCGTCTGATCAGTCTTCACTGTGCACTTAAACGGTAGCCAAGGGTCTAAGCTACCTCCATGCGGACAGTGAAGACTCTGATCAGACTGGGCTGATGCCCAGGCTGATCTGAGTCTTCGCTGGACGCACAGCCACTTTGTTGGTTTTCTCGTGTGGCGACTCAATTATTATTCTACCTACCAGTGCTATATGACTATTGTTCCAAGTATTATTATCGACCAATGTTGTTTTATTGCCCATTCCTGCTATCTGATACCCGTAATCCCACCATGACATCACTCTTGCTTTATCTTCTGTGTTTTGTCTCAGCCAATAGTATGCTTCTCGGAAGTCATCCAATATTGTTTTACTTCTGAAAATGATAGAAAAGTTTGTTTATTACACAGCCACTGCATTTGTATATTTTCACCTCTTTAAAACATGTACAAAACAATAGGTGTTACAGTACAATTTTATTTCTCAAAAAAAATATTTAACCCATTCCACTCTGGATACCCCTTTAGGGGTATATAGGCAAACAGTTTGGATCCAGATCAGGCCCCACAAACGTTTGCTGCCTAGAGATCATTTCAACAAGAGTCAGCTGGACCAATATTGTCAAAATATTCTTGAATTTTTATGCAGACGACAATTTCAACAGACGACAAAAATATACCCAGAATGCAATGGGTTAAGCCTCAGTGAACAGGTACATGTCCAGAGGATAATTCTGGGTAATTTTATTCTCATCCAAAACACACTGTGATCCCTCATTAGAATTGTTTCACTGAGGCCATTCTTAAGAGTGGTCACAATGTGCTTTTACGGAGAAAGAACAGAAACTATATCCTAATTTTTCCTAATAAGAATTTTGCAGAAGGTGCTGTGTCACCTGCCTGCTCATTGTCACAAAACAGAACTAAACCTGAAAACTCAATGACAGTGTATGCTATCGATGCCAACTGAAAAGGAATATCCATCTCTTGCATTCTGCTAATCACAGGCAAGATAACAAGAATTCTGCAGAATGGGGTGTCTCACCTGTCAGCACAGGATCACAGAACAGAGTGAAACCAGAAAACTTGACGCAGAATTTAAGCCGCCACCGATGACAACACCAGAGAAGTTGTACCTATGTCTCATTTCTGCTGGATGCAGGGGAGGCAAAACCCCTACATTTTCTAACCTCTACTTACCCATCATGATTATATGAGGCTAACACAATACTGGAACTAGAATAGGCACTGCTGGTTACCCAGGTACAGTGTACAGCAAACAACATTAGTAACATTAACCCTTTAAGCACCAAAAAGCTGACAACAAAATTTACGTCTACTAAATTTCAGAAAATGTTTCGTCCAATCCATATCATATTGAGAGTTCAAAGACTAGAGGGCAAACAGTGTAGATATAGATGAGGCGGCTCATCATGAGCCGGCTCATCAGGATCTACACGGTTTACAAATCTAGCTATTTTCATCTCTGGTGCTTAAAGAGTTAAAAAGGCTATCACTTACCCGTCATGATTATACGAGGCTAACACAATACTTGGACTAGAGTAGGCACTGCTGGTCACCCAGGTACAATGTACAGCAAACAACATTAGTAACATTAACAATGCTATCACAACTATGCTCTTAATGTTCATTCCTAATGTCTCTTGGTCCTTTGGCTTCTCTTCTTTTCTGTCTTTCTTGGTCTTACCAACCTAAAAATTTGAAACATAAAACATACCCTATTTATTCAGTTATAAGATGGGAGTTTACCCTTCCAAAATTACCGTAAATATGTAAATCAAACTCGTGTAATTCAGCTATAGGATGAGTTTTTCTCTTCCAAAACAATCTAAATAAAAGCATCGTAAACGACTGCGTAATACCCCGCCACTGCAAACCTTTCATAGCTTTTTTTTTTTCATGATTTCATACTTGTATATAGCTACAGGACTGGGGCAGATAATTAACCTACTTCTGATAAAATTTTAACCATCACTAGAAGCTATCATTGCTTTGATTATTTCTTACATGTTTCATAAAAATTCCTTTCAGTTCTGATTTTCTGATTTTATACATGTATATATGTCCCCTGGCAGGGGCAGATAACCCTGATGGACTAAATTCTGGTTGTAAAATAAAGCTAATGTTACTTATGTCATATCTGTTAAATTTCATAAAGATATACCAAAAATCTGATTTTATATGGATTTTTTCATGATTTTATACATCTACATGTATATAGCCCTGTGCCAGGGCCAGATAACCTCTGGGACAAAATTTTGATCATGACAGAAAGCTTATATTGCTTCCATAAGCTGTAGCATGTTTCAGGAAAATCACTTTCAACCCTGATTTTATTCAGAATTTTTCATGATTTTATACATGTATATAGCCCCGGGGGGCAGGGGCAGATAACTCCTGGGGACAAAATTTTGATCATGACAGAAAGATTATATTGCTTCGATAAGCTGTAGCAAGTCTCAGGAAAACCACTTTCAACCCCGATTTTATACAGAATTTTTCATGATTTTATACATGTATATAGCCCCGGGGCAGGGGCATATAACCCCGGTGGACGAAATTCTGCTAACAACAGAAAAAATATTTCATTTCAAACATTTCTGTGAAATTTCATTATGATATTTCAAAGTGTAAAGATATAACACACCAAAAACCACTTTTGCGACACTGACAAGGGCAATAACTCTGTCACAAGATATCGAAATTTGCCCATTAACAATCCCAACCGAGATATTCCCAAGGCCAATTCATATGCCAAGTTTGAAGAAAATCCGTTAATAAATACCCAAGTTATCGAACGGAAACGAAGTGCTCACAGACGGACGGACAGACAGACGTACGTACGACGGACGGACAGACAGACGTAGGTACGACGGACAGACACACGGACAGCCAGCAGGAAAACATAATACCCCGCCACTAAGGTAGAGCGGGGTATAAAAATCTAGACCAATTTAAATTTTGAGTATTGTTTTGTAAGACAAAAATCCCACGTCTTATATCAGAAGAAATATGGTAACTTAAGAGTGTAGGGATGTACATAAGTAATTTGGCAACCATTTTTACAAGGCAGACAACTACATCTGAATAATATTTGCTTCCCCTTCTGCAACGGGCTTATTCTTACAAAAAGTTACTTAAGACAGCAATTCTTTGAGCTGTGACACAACAAAACGAACAATACAGCATGTGTGCTGCGCAGACTCAGATCTGCCCAGTCATATCAGAGTCCTTCCTGTTAGCATGGAGGTACCTTAGACCCTTAGCTACCTTTAAAATGCACAGCAAAGACTGATCAGACTGGGCAGATGCCCAGTCTGACGAGTCTCTTAGCTAAATGAACATGCCACTTTGTTGGTTTTGTCGTGTCATGGCTCATTTTAAGACAAACCTCTACAAGGGAGGAAATTATTTCAGTGTGTGAGTGATCACCCTTGCCAGTGTCTTATTATACCTTTAGGCAGAGTGCTAGATATCATTAACCAGTAAATATTTGAAACAGTTTTATTTCAGCAGAACTTTGCAAATGCAATATTTTCCAAAATTAATTCAACCGTATACTGGTTATGGCTTATATTTAAGCAACGAATCCTCAAAATTGAACATTCAAAGCTCTTCTGGGAATATTTAATCTAACTCAATGAAAATCGGTAGTGTTATGTTATATTTGTTCCACAATCAGTAATAAAAACAAATGTTTTCTTCACTGTTTGAATACATATTTTGTCCTCATCATGCTTATTCAAGATAGTTTTGTGTTTAGGTCTTCATCAATATATGTGGTTAGGTTTTCATCAATATACAAGCTTTATAAAGTCAAATTCCATATTGTAAGACTGTACCTACCGCCATTACTGAGAATGCTTGTCTAAGCTGTACTTTACATGAAAGCTTGTAATCTGAAATGACCCCTTTGGACTTTTATGTATATGCAGATTTACCTACCTTATCATACAGGTTCTTATCTCCCCTGTTATTCTGGGTTTCTTCTAGATTTTTACCACTAGGTTTTGGATTGTCATCTTTCAGGTAAATTTCAAAGACTTTTGAGAATGCTATTGCTGCTAGGACACACACTACTGGGGTCAAGGTCAACATCAATCTCACCATCACTCCAGCAAAGTAACTTGCAAATATGGCATATAATATCACTGAAATTCAAGAAATGAACATTTTCAGAAAAGGTGTAAAACATATATCACACTCCTTATTACAACTATTTTGCCTCTGCCACCACCTTGCTCTGGACAACAAAAGATGATAATTATCAGATGGATGAAAACAAACCTATTTCATTTTTAGTACTTTGATTAAATGGACTTTATATTAACAATGGATATTCACCCTCACCTTGCTGATTTTCAATAATGGGCTGTTCTATCGCTGAATTTGAACTGGTCCATCATTTATTTGCTTTCAGTCTACGTTGATGGAGATGACTAATTATTGCTATATATTTGTGTCTGATCCCATTGACGGTTGTTTGAATGCAATAAAACATGTTCAATCTAATCATTTAAGGACTCCGAATTGTTTTATAGGAAAAAGGTTGAATTACACACAATGCAGACCCTGATCACACTGCTCCTCAGGAGCAGTGTAATCTGGGTCTACATTGTTTGCATATACACTGTACATGCTTTTCCACAAGTAGTTCAAAGGTCAAAAGTTGAAGGTCAAAAGCTGACCAAATCTTACCAAACACTCTCTCATCATTAGTTTCCTTGATACAGTACCACACTCCTGCCGGGAATGCACACACCAGTATATGGAGATCAAAGAAGAATGACACCCACGTCGTCGGCTGATGTTCCGACACTGAGGCGATGATTGGTATATGGATTTTAGCATAGCCTGTATCCCAGAGGGAGTAAAATCTACCACTCCACGGGTGTATATAACCTATAAGGATTAAGTTTACATTTTTATATACATCCCTCCAAGTTCTAAACAGGTATGGCTAATTCTCATGTTTTATATACAGTAAGTCTCACTGATTCATACACCCCAATAAAATAGCAAATCATCAAAATAAATACCATATTCATGCAGGAACTACACGTACTGATCATGTTGGAAAAAAAAAACCTGTGTAATAAATTAATGAGAAAGACAAGAATTCCACGGAATGCGGTGTCTCGCCTGTCAGCGCTTTGTGAAACTGACCTAAACGCAAAAACCCGATGAAAGTTTACGCCGACGACGACGACACCGGAAAAGCAATACCTATGTCTTGCTTCTGCTTTGCAGGCGAGACAAAAAACTGGGCAGTTTATTATTGACTGCTAAAGATCATCTTTTATTCTCAATTGTGATTAACCTATCCAGGATAGCTCTGGAATTTTTTTATCTGAATCTTACAATAAATTATTAGGAAACATGTTCCTATTTATGAGTATCCCCCATCAGAAAGGAACAAACTTACAAGGAAAGCAAAAACTATTCTACTTTAGTTGTCTGCCTCATAAAAATGGCAGCCAAACAGGGTGTTTTTGGAGTAATATTGCCTGAGTTCTTACCTGCCCATGTTAATCCCACGACAGCTAAAAATATCACCCCAGCTGCTGCAGCAGCCGCCAGGACAAAGAATGCTTTAAACTCGGCTTTGGTCAGGAAAGACTGGATATACTTTAAGAAAGCATAAGCATTCAACAATGCAAACACACCTGAAAAATAAAGAATTCTGACACAACTGAATAGTAACTACACTTCTCTAAATATTTAAAGGAGTGCACTAAATATAATTTCTCTAAGTCTCTGTATAAAACTTTTATCATCAAAAGTAATAAATAGGTTTTACATCAATGTCTACAGACACTGATGCCTTACGGCAAAAAAATAACTTTTTGTCATAAATTTTAATTTCTTTATAGGTTTGTTTTTCAGCAAAATACATGTATAGGTTATATAGGTCTGCACAAAATTAGAGGCTTTTTAATGGTTTTGCTAGACTTGGGGCTCAGCTACTGCACTCACTATGGCCCAAAGCCTTCAAGCACTAGGCTCTTTCCTGTACTATTAAACCAATGAGATGAAAATCGTTCTTACCTGCTGAAGCCATATGTTCACTTGTAGATATAGGATTAAATCCCACAAAAGGTATCTGCATGGATAATATCAATCCAACTATGAAGAATGAGTTATATGCTGAAAGAGAGCAGAATAAGTTCTTCTTGAAATTCTTTTCTCCCAAATGATAAACCAGCATCAATAAAGCAGTTTAAAGAAAAGTTCAAATAACAAAACATGCTCTAATGCCAACTACAATCAACTCTAGATATCTTGAAGTCAACTACTGATATCTCAAAGTAAATTTTTCTGGTACCAAAAATTTACTTTGAAATATCAGTAGTTTGAGATAACAGGAGTTGAAATGTAAATAAAAATCGCAAATATATTCTTTGATATCAGAAGATATTTTGAGATATTGATGTCCGAGAGATCGGGATTTGACTGAATCTAACACCGTAAGAGTATCTGTATACTGGTCAGGTCTGTCTACTGTGCTACCAGTCTCAAGATTTGAATCCTGCTGGCAATGGGTTCAATTGCACACAGCTTTTCATTATCATCCTACTACCATCTGAAACTGACTGAATATTGTTTAAAGGGACATAAAACTCAATTCCATCATTGTTCAATCTGTAGCTATGTGGCTGCTCTAACACCTTATCTAAACCTGTTGCAGGAATAGCTACCTGTGCAGAACCTGATCACACTGCAGCTTCTGAAGGAGAAGTCTGATCTGGATCTATGTTGCTTGGTAAGACACTATTGTCTGATTTAGAATAAGTATTCTAATCTTCCTTGGAGCTCCACACAATGTTATTTCTGAAGATACTTCTGGGATAATTTTTCTTATTTCACCTAAACCATATGTTGAGGCCCCTTCATAAGAACCGCCTTGAGGTGGTTCTGATGAGAGGTCACATCATATCTTTTTTTTATGAAGGAACAAAATTATCAAATAATCATTCTCAAAGCCCACTCTTATCAAAATCTCTGCTTCATTAAGGTAGATGAGTTCACTTTCAAGGGAAGCAACTCAATCATTTTCTCCACCTCATTCTGAATGGGGGTGGACTCTTAAAGGAGAAAATTCTTTCCTTTCAGAGCAGATCCCATTTTGAAAGGGCTTTATTCTCTGTGGAAGCAAACAGGAAGTCACAAAAGTTGTTTCCCTTTGTTAAAATATCAGGAAAACATAAAGGTGCACCCATACACCCTAAAACATATATCCAGCATAACTTACCTATAGGGCTGGGACGAGTACCCAGGTACCCGAGTTCAGGTTGGGTAGATCAGTTACCCGGGTACATTACCAGAAGGCTTATTATCATTTAATATATAAATATTCTTTTTCAATAGAATTCCAAGCAATTCAAGCAAAGTTTAGAGTTACTGTCTTTTGTAAATTTGCAATCATATATTGCCAAACCATTTGTGCATATTGTAACAGGCAGACATCTACATTTTCGTATCCTTCCCATGCACACATATGCAAATAACAGATACCTCACATATTATTTGATCTAAGTGTATAATATTTTCTAATAGTGAACATGCACAAAATACTATGGTATCGGGTACCTGGGTACCTGCGGGTAACAGGGATTCGGGTACCCGGGTACAAAATCTCTACCCGTCCCAGCCCTACTTACCTATATATATTCTTCTGGAGTATCTGCCCATGGCAATGAGCACAAAAACATGAAGTGGAATTAAATTGATGATGAACACATAACCTCCCCAAGCAGACACCTGAAAATAAGATAAAATATCATAATACCAGTCCCAGTTTCTGTATCAGGCTAGTCTGACAATAAAGCTTGCCCAACAGCTACTTGCCCATCATATATATGTAAACAAGAATTCCAAGGTGAACAGTGTCTCATCAGTCAGTGCAATGTCATAAAGCAGAGCTAAACCAGAGACCTCTAAAAAAATTATGCCCCAGCCAATTTTGCCATAAAAGTAATACCTATGTCTGTCCTTACTGGTTGCAGGCAAGTCAAAACATAAAATGGATGCCTGGCTAACTGGGATTTGTATGACCTTCTTGATGATATTTCAATTATGTCAAGCTGATGATGAGATGAAGATGTAATTAAACAATTCAAAGACCAGAAAATAATCACAACGAGCAGCAGTCAAACCCACAACACCAGGACCCAGTTGTTCAAAGCATTGTTAACATATAATACCCCCATTCCACTGGACGGCGCTTCCACTGCGCTCCGAAATTTTGGACAAAGGGCCATGAATCGTAGCAGAAGCGGCAGCAGCGCAGGAGAAGCTTCTAGGTCGCAGTGAAAGCGTATCAGAAGCGGCATGATCGCCAAGTCACGGCGCTTGTTTTGACTCTGCTCAAAATTTACGTAGCGGAAGCGCCGTGGACTCAAAGCGCAACGAAAGCGTAGTAAGAACGTAGCTCGAAATTCATGAACGCAGCAGCAGCGGGAGCAACGCAGCACCAGCGCAGCGGGATCGTGTCGGCAGCGCCGTGAGATTCGTCTGCAACCCAGCTACACTTCTGCTACGCTCTTTGCGCTCCCGTTGCGCTCTTGCCGCTTCCGCAGCGACTCTATTATTTATTAATAGCGCGACCACGACGCTTCCGCTGCGCTCTTGGCGCTTTCTCTGCGTTTCATCTGCTCTTATGGCGATCTGGGCATGAAAACGCCGCGTTTCCACGACGTTTCATTACTCGTTTCATTCAAGATGCAGGCTGCCAGGAGCAGGAGTTGGAATACCCTCTCCTGCGGTAAAGGCTGCTTAAAAATAGTCTCCTGACCAGGCCTGGGTGTGAATTTCGCCTTCTGCTTTTAACAGGGGCCAGGCTCTTGCTCTCTAAACTGAGCCAGATAGGCGCCCTTTAGAACGCCGAGCAGAGGCCCCAGTTGAACCTGAACAGCAAGAAGAACAAGACGAGTTGTTCGAAGTCACTAGTTCATGATTGCCAGCTGGGCCATAGCCACTGGAATTTTTATATTATCAATATTGTTTGAAGGCTGGTGGCTAACTTCTTCTGGGCCCGATTTTCCGTCGATTTACATAGAAGCGGTTACAAAGCGCAACATAAGCGCAGCATGAGCGCAGCTCCGGCACTTAGGTCGTAGCACGATCGCAAATGCATCGTAATAAGCGTAGCTCAAGCGTAGCTTGAAATCCTTTGCCGTAGTGGCAGCGTATTAGAAGCGCCCTCGAAGTCCGTTGAGCTTGGCAGAAGCGCAGCTAAATCGCGGCAGCATCGTGACTAGCGTAGCGAGATCGTATTAGAAGCGTACTGGCAGCGTACTGGAAGCGCACAAGTTCCAAGTTTTGGCAAATGCCTACGCTTCTGCTGCGATTTCGAAAATTTTGGAGAAGCGCCATGATCGCCAAGAGCGCAGTCAAAGCGTCATCCAGTGGAATGGGGGTATAAACAAAGTACATAGTCAAGGAATCATTAAGTCTTCTAGTTCTCATAAAATCAAGTGTATTAATATTTTTTGCCAGATAAATGTGAGAAGCTTTTGCAGTACATTTTGGGCAAAAAATGGCAGTGATCTTGTGTATAATACATTTGGAATTTTAACGTCTCTTTAACTGACGACGTCGTTAGTTTTGAAATTGCAGTGAAATATGTCTCAAATGCATTAAACCCCTCAGTTGAATTGTTTAGACAAACCATACCAACCATATGAATTACCCTACTAGTCATGTGAACAGAAAATTTAACTTACCATGTAAAAATATGATAAAGCTGTGAGCATGGACCAGAATAATGACCCAGTTTTAACAGATTTTATCTGAAAATATATCAAAGAATGAAACATATTGTGTTGGAACAGAAAGATTTCCAGGCAAGGCACGGTTTTGGGAATATTTCAGAGATAAATTCTCTTATTTCTCAATCAAAACATATGTTGTGACCCCTCATTAGAACCATCTCAGTGAGACAGTTCTAATGAGGGTCATAACATATGTTGTTTATGAAAAACTAAGGAAAATTACCCCTAAACAAGTAGCCCAAAGGGCAACAATTGCTCACCTGAGAGACATTGTAAACCTATAGGGATATTTAAGATGCTCAAGGGCAGCTAACTCCACAGTCAGTGGTCCAATCAGGCTGAAAATTAAACTCATCCAAAACATTATGTATGCCCTCATTTAATATATGCAAGTTTTAAAAGTATCCGATCAAGAGCACAATAGACAGAGCTGTCAAGGGCAGCTTAATTCGCAGTGGTTGGCCTGATCTGGCCAAAATTTGAACTTGTTTAAGATATTATGCATTTCCTCATTACCTGCAAGTTTGAAAAGGATCGGATCAGTAGAAACCAAGAAAAAGTGGCGACATTGATTTTTTGGATGCTCAGGGCAGGTACTCCATTGTCAGTGGTGGGATCTAGCCGAAATGCTAACTAATCCAAGCTTTTATGCATATCCTCATTACCTGCAAGTATGAAGAGGATCCGATGAAAAATGAAAATGTGATGACATTGTTTTCTCCATTATAAGACTAAGGGATTTTCTTCAAACGCTCAAGGGCAGCTAACTCCGTAGTCTATGCTCGAATCCGGCCAAATTTCGAACTCATCAAAGCTCTTATGTATGTCATCATTACCTGCAAGTATGATAAGGATCTAATCAAAAACCTTGATTGCAGCACCCTAAAAGTCAAACTTGCTCAAGATATTGTCATGCCCTACATTTGTGTGAATTTATTTTAAAATCTGTTGAGAAATGTAGGTGCTAGAGCGATGACAAAGTTTTTCTAAAAATAGCCACAGTGACCTTGACCTTAGGCACAGCATCCTGAAAGTCAAACTTGCTTGAGATATTGTCATACCCTACATTTGTGTGAAGTTATTTCAAAATCCATGGAGAAATGAAGTTTTTCTAAAAATAGCCACAGTGACCTTGACCTTGGGCACAGCACTCTGAAAGTCGAACTTGTTTGAGATATTGTCATGCCCTACATTTGTGTGAATTTATTTTAAAATCCGTTGAGAAATGTAGGTGCTAGAGCGCTGACAAAGTTTTTCTAAAAATAGCCACAGTGACCTTGACCTTGGGCACAGCACCCTGGAAGTCAAACTTGTTTGAGATATTGTCATGCCCTACATTTGTGTGAAGTTGATTTAAAATCCGTTGAGAAATGTAGGCGCTAGAGCGATGACCAAGGTTTTTCTAAAAATAGCCACAGTGACCTTGACCTTGGGTGCAGCACCCTGAAAGTCAAAGTTGCTCGAGATATTGTCATGCCCTACATTTGTGTGAAATTATTTTAAAATCTGCTGAGAAATATAGGTGCTAGAGCGCTGACAAAGTTTTTCTAAAAATAGCAACAGTGACCTTGACCTTGGGCGCAGCATCCTGAAAGTCGATCTTGCTCGAGATATTGTCATGCCCTACATTTGTGTGAAGTTATTTTAAAATCTGCTGAGAAATGTAGGTGCTAGAGCGCTGACAAAGTTTTTCTAAAAATAGCCACAGTGACCTTGACCTTGGGCGCAGCATCCTGAAAGTCGAACTTGCTCGAGATATTGTCATGCCCTACATTTGTGTGAAGTTATTTAAAATCCGTTGAGAAATGTAGGCAATAGAGCGATGACAAAGTTTTTCTAAAAATATGTGATGATGTTGTTTTCTCCATTATAACACTATGGGTTTTTTTTCAAACGCTCAAGGGCAGCTAACTCCATAGTCTGTGCTCGAATCCGGCCAAATTTCGAACTCATCCAAGCTCTTATGCATGTCATTATTACCTGCAAGTATGATAAGGATCTAAGCAAAAACAGTTGAGAAAACGTGATGACGCCATTTTCGCCATTATAAGCCTATGGGATTTTTTTCAAACGCTCAAGGGCAGCTAGCTCCATAGTCTGTGCGCGAACCCGGCCAAATTTCGAACTCATCCAAGCTCTTGTGTATGTCATCATTACCTGCAAGTATGATAAGGATCTAATAAAAAACAGTCGAGAAAACGTGATGACGCCGTTTTCCCCATTATAACCCTATGGGGGCTATCTGTTGCCATGGAAACCAGAGTTCTGAGCTGATCGGCACCAAAACCTGATGCAGCCTTTCCCCCACCCAAATGATGCTTCAGATAAAATTTGATTGCGATCGGCCCACTGGTTTCTGAGATATTTATGTTTGAAAGTGTTGACGCACGCACGGACGCACGGACGGACGCACGGACGGACGACGGCTCGACTCCCATCCTATAAGCTCACCTCTGAGCCTTCGGCTCAGGTGAGCTAATCATCCCTGTTACCTCTTCTTATCTGGAGCACTGATGTTAAATCTCAGATATTTTAATTATTTCTTGATAAACACACTGATGTTATAGTACCTTATGGTAATTGCAACCTGGACTTGAGGATTTTCTTACCTAGTACCAAAAGGTCAGGGGCTCTACTCATCCTCCATTTCAAAATCCCCTGACTTTTCCCCATTTTTTTCACAATATTCTCATCTTTTAATCCAGTGCTCCAGATAAGAAGGGATAACAGGAATTATTTTGAGATAATTTTTCTTATTTCTAAACAAAAACATGTTGTGACCCCTCATTAGAACCATCTTGCTGAGATGGTTCTAATGAGGGGTCACAACATGTTTTCATTCAGAAGTAAGAAAAATATCTCCTCAAAAGATCACCTTATCTGGAGCTCTGTTTTACCGATCCAAAGTTAGTTTTAAACAATCTTTAACCCTTAATGCGCCAAAAAGCAGACGACAAAATTTACGTCTGCAGAAATTTCAAAAAATGTTTTGTTCAAGCTTTATCATATTGAGAATTCAAAGACTATAGGGCAAACAGTGTAGATCCAGATGAGGTGGCTCATTATAAGCCACCTCATCTGGATCTACACTGTTTGCAAATTTAACAATTTTTCATTTTTGGCGTTTTAAGGGTTAAAACTGAATTACAGCTTGCTTTTGATAGGTTATTGTTTCCTTTCATGGAGTAATTGCAAATGATTTATACATATGAGCCGCAACACGAGAAAACCAACAAAGTGGTTGTGTGCCCAGCGCAGACTCCGATCAGACTGGGCATCTGCTCAGTCCGCTCAGACTCTTCGCTAAGCAATTAAACGGTAGCTAAGGGTCTAAGCCACCTTCATGCTGACAGCGAAGACTCTGATCAGACTGGGCGGATGCCCAGGCTGATCTGAGTCTGCGCTGGGCGCACAACCACTTTGTTGTTTTTTTCGTGTCACGGCTCATATTATATCGACAATGTTATCTAACATACGGGTCACTACAGTTGTGATTCTGTAATGCACCAGTCAATTGTAACCACAGCCCACCCATCTCCCGGGGCAGGGTGGGGAATAGCAGGTCACGAGGTGAAATGAGCTGTGTTTTTACAATAGTATTGTCCCGGACTGCTAGGCAAATGTGGAGCTTCATCTTTTAGCAAAATAAGCAGTGGAAGAAAAACATAAAAATAAACTCCGGGGTCAAACAGCACTTACAGTTGGGTTTTGCTGGATGGAAAGTCAAAATTTCTGCTATTTTCCGGGGATGGGTGAGCCATGGTTATATATGACTGATGTGCAAGCTCTCTTTAATAAATTGCCACATCCAATATGCACTAAAGATTTAACAAGCCCAACTAGATAGATTTAAATCATACTGATTTGACAGTGAATTTTTTAAAGCACTTATCTGCAGGAAGTCCAATAATCTTATGTACTTGAAAATATTACAATCTTACAATCTAGGACATGTGCAATTAACACATCTTTTGATAATTCAAAGGTGCTTTTTCTACATCAATGCCTAATGGCTTTGTAAAGCTGCCTGTACAAAAAACCATGGGCCGTATTCATAAAACGACTTAAGTGGTTGCTATGCTGTTGCTAAGGTAAAATTTCTTTGAAGGAGATTCTCTACAACTATGAAATTTGCTCTGGAGGAACAGTCTTAAACTGTTCCTCCAGAGCAAATTTCATAGTTGTAGAGAATCTCCTTTATAGATATATAGCCTTAGCAACCGCATAGCAACGACTTAAGTGGCTTTATGAATACGGCCTCTGGGTACAATCTACTCACCCACAAAAAGTAAGTAAACATAAGAGCAAAGATAGCAATGCCCTCGTTGTCATAGCTACCAGCAACAGACCTACTGATGTAACCAGGAACTGCAAATAAATGGAAAATACTGTATTTATAGTATACAGTAGAACTTCAATTGGGTCACCCTCTAAAAATAAAGAATTTACTTACTTACTTACTTACTAATGACTCGAACCCTGATGGCTTGTTTAATCTGCATGGCTAAAACTCTTTTATTGGTCCCTAGAGGTCACTTTATATAGAAACTAACCCTGTATGGCTAGAACCACCCTTGGCTGGCACTAATTTTCATGGACCCAAGCCTGTTCGAGCCAATGAAATTCTACTGTATATTCTGACACCATTATCATTTCTGTTATGGGCTACCCTAATGACCCTAACATTTCGGACAGTTATTGTTTGAAAATTCTTAGAAAGTGAATTTTACATACGTTAATGCATCCGAACATTGCTTAGTGAATGGCAAATGTTGTAGAAAGGAGCAGTTTGATCTGGTCTACAATATTTGCTCACACCTAGCTGTCCAAATATTTAGGGTTATTACGGTAGTCTAGCTTTCATTTATGACAATTCCAGTTTTCCTATCAGGGGGAAGGTTTTTTAAAAGTGTTGGCAAACAGTGAAGACTCTGATCAGGAGCAGTCTGACATGGGTATACATTGTTTCCTGATCTACATGTACATTTTGTGTTCATAAATGCCAAAATACTTAGGTGAAAGAGAACACTTTCACGGGAAGTAACTCTTAGTCTCTACCGTTTTCATTTTTGTCTCCCTTCTTTATTGGGGTCAGCTCTTAAAGCAAAGAATTATAAGCTCTTAAAAATTGCTCCTCCATCAGCAAATTCTTAAACTAGAAATGTTTTTCAGAGAAAAACTGATGTCCCCCCACCAGCCCATTTCCCATCCCCTCTAATGAATAAAAAGCCTGAACAAGTAAAATATCTAGACAAGTTTGGAGAAAATCCATCCACTGGTTCTTAAGATATCCTACAATAGATGACTATAACGTTGAAAATGAGGTCAAGGTCACCAAAATCAAATCACCTCTTAAACTTGTCCAAATGATGTATCCATGCAAGTTTGGTGAAATTCCATCCATTGGTTCAGGAGATATAGTGGGTACAAGAAAATGTCATGTAAGTCCTCAGGTGACCTTGAATATGAGATCAAGGTCACCAAAATCTAATCAGCTCTTAAACTTGCCCAATGATGTATACATGCAAGTTCGGTAAAATTCCATCCATTGGTTCAGGAGATTTTAGTGAGTACAAGAAATTGTCATCTAAGTCCTCCAGTCCTTGCAAATGAGGCCAAGGTCACCAAAATCTGACCAGCTCTTAAATTTGTCGCAATAATGTATCCCTGAAATTTTGGAGAAATTTCATTCATTGGTTCACAAGATATAGTGGTTACAAGAAATTGTCATCTAAGTCCTCCAATGACCTTGAAAATAAGGTCAAGGTCACCAAAATCTAAAAACCTCTTGAACTTGCCCCAATGATGTATCCATGCAAATTTGGTGAAATTTCATCCATTGGTTCAAGAGATATCACTGGTACAAGAAATTTTCATCCAAGTCCTCTAGTGACCTTGAAAATGAGGTCAAGGTCACCAAAATCTAATCACCTCTTCAACTTGTCCCAATTATGTATCCATGCCAGTTTGGTGAAATTCCATCCATTGGTTCAGGAGATATAGTGGTTACAAGAAATTGTCATCTAAGTCCTCCAATGACCTTGAAAATAAGGTCAAGGTCACCAAAATCTAATCAGCTCTTAAACTTGCCCCAATGATGTATCCATGCAAATTTGGTGAAATTTCATCCATTGGTTCAAGAGATATCACTGGTACAAGAAATTTTCATCCAAGTCCTCCAGTGACCTTGAAAATGAGGTCAAGGTCACCAAAATCTAATCACCTCTTAAACTTGTCCCAATTATGTATCCATGCCAGTTTGGTGAAATTCCATCCATTGGTTCAGGAGATATAGTGGGTACAAGAAACTGTCACCTATGTCCTCCAGTGACCTTGAAAATTAGGTCAAGGTCACCAAAATCTAATCACCTCTTGAACTTGTCCCAATTATGTATCCATGCCAGTTTGGTGAAATTCCATCTATTGGTTCAGGAGATATAGTGGGTACAAGAAATTGTCATCTATGTCCTCCAGTGACCTTGAAAATTAGGTCAAGGTCACCAAAATCTAATCAGCTCTTAAACTTGTCCCAATAATGTATCCATGCAAGTTTGGTGAAATTCCATCCATTGGTTCAGGAGATATAGTGGGTACAAGAAATTGTCATCTATGTCCTCCAGTGACCTTGAGAATGAGGTCAAGGTCACCAAAATCTAATCAGCTCTTAAACTTGTCCCAATAATGTATCCATGCAAGTTTGGTGAAATTCCATCCATTGGTTCAAGAGATATCGCGGGTACAAGAAATCTGTCACAGGGACGCCGACGCCGACGCCCGGGATCCGCACTGAAAACAATATGTCCCCCCTCACCTTTGGTGGGGGGACATAATTCTTTGAGAGTAGATCCCATTTTGGAAGGAATTCATTGTCAAGGGAAGCATGAATAAAGTCACTAAAGTTATTCCCCTTTGCAAACTGGCAGAAAAACACTGAGGTGTACCCATACACCTTAAGTTTTAATGGTATATTGCAAAAAAGAAAACCTCTTCATTATTATCTGCTATATTTTCAAAACTCTGACATATTTCAATGAACTTGAATGCTATTTAATCAATATTACATGATAATTTATGCAGACATCAGCTGTTACAACATCATGCTCCATTTACGCGTATATGCACAATTTTGACTCATTTTCTGTATCGTATTATAATTTATTAAGTTCAGAAGTTTTATGTTAACAACAGCCTTCTAATCTGCTTATTCACCACAGCCCAACATGGGTGTTGTGGTCCTAATAACTATTAGAACTGCCTGGCTATCACTCATAATGAGCAGCTAGACTCTACACTGAGTGGATTAACATAAACTTTATTGTCATGAGAACATCAAGAACTATAAGTTGTGGTCCATCATGAGTACTGCAAAACTTAATATCTGCGGTATTAAAATTTAGCTGTAAAATGAAAATGACATATTGGCACATTTTGATTTTGGCATTCAAGATTTACCATGGCTCCAGTCTGTAATAAAAATCTGATAAAAATTTGTAACAATTTTTCCATTAACTATACAGTGTGGCATCTACAATCGCCTCATCGAGGCAATTGTAATGGATGCCACAATGTGTAGTTTTATTGAACAGTATAGAAAATATCTCAAATACCCATCAGGTACTCCTTTTTAACTGAACCTATGTTATGCTGTGCGTATGCAAACTTGTGTATTGAAAATCAAATTGGCGGGCTGATATTTTAGCGCTCTTTGTCTTCAGCACAAATATCGCTAAAAGTTAGAAACCGCCAAATATAAACTTTGCTTTACAGAACCAAGCCACCTCTATAAGGTGGTGTGGGTGCAGCATGTTTTATATGGTAACAAGAAAATTTACCCACAATTACAGTCAAACTTCTAAAAATTGGGACACAGTCAAACCTAACATAATACTGTAATTGTCCTAAAAATGAAGCTTTGGTTTTACAATCCAGTTATGCCTCCAAAAGATGCAGATGGAATGCCAAACAGTATAGACCCCGATCAGAGTGCTCCTATATGTAGCTGATCTCGGTCTGCACTATTTGCTCAGACCTATCTGTCCCAATACCAAAAATTTTTAAGTTAACTTCATGTAGTCCCATAATCTATATAAAGTTCTAGTTTTGTATTCCTACTCACCAATGGCAATGAAGCAAGCAGCAAATAGCCCCGCCCCCGCACTCCAGATTTCTTTGGTGAATAAATATACTGACACTGCTGTCATGCCACTGAAATAATACATAACAGAACAGTTAATACAGAGGATTTTTACCATTAACCCTATTGCACTCAGAACAGCCAAAACTCCATGGAGTTTTGGCTGTTCTGAGTGCAATAGGGTTAAAAAAATCTTAATTCTATAATGTCTTAACTTCTAGCCTGAAGTCCCATTATTATCTCCCTAATACTAAATTTTGTGATACCTTATTTGATCACTTATAAAACAGGAGTTTATCCTTCCAAAATTACAGCAAATTATGCAAATCAGTCTTGTGTAATTCAGCTATAAAATGGATTTTTCTCTTCCATAACAATCCCAAAGATCTAGATCCATCTTACAAGATGGATCTAGATCTTTGAGATTATTTTGGATTGACTGACTTGATGCTTAACGTCCACGGTAAACAGCTATGGTCATGTCGGGACGGTCAGTTAACCTAACCACGCTATTCTTGGGCAGGCTTAGACCTCCTAAGCGGTTAACCAGTACTAAGTACACATACTTTTGCCAGTAACTGACAACTGCCCTTTTGAATCAAAGAAAGGAGAAATGAAAGTTATAAGACAGGGTTCATCCTTCCAAAATTACCGCGAATATGCAAATCAGTCCCATATCCGTATGACCTATTTGTTGGTAGGACATTAAACCTGAGTTCACTCACTTCACTCATCATACCTCAGACACTGCAAGCCAATGTCACATGTACACTGGCACACACTCTGGGAAGTACTGTATTTATTTGACAATAAGATGGGGTTCTTTCTTTCTAAAAATATCCCAAATATGTAAATCAGTTGTGTGTTACTTGGCTGTTAGGTTTTTCATTTCCAAACAAGAGGCCCACGGGCCACAAAGCTCACCAGATCTCTAGCTCAAAATTGCTATCAAAATTACTGTCTAATACAAAATATACAACTACAAAGTCTCAGTCTGACAGTCTGTTGAGTTGATAACAAAATATATAACTATTTTCCATATTTTGATTGCAGTAAATGCCATTTTTCAATTTTCCCCATTATAAGTCAATGCAACTCTAAGTTGCCAAAAGAGCCGATTTTCATCAAAAACACAAACTTTTAACCCCCCAGCCTAAGGATACTAAAGATGAAATCTGGGCCTTATTGGCCCAGTGACTTCTGAGGAGATAATTTTGTAAGTATTTTTTTATTCCATTATTTTTGCATTTTGGTTTCCATGGCAACCAGTAAAAGGAGCAGTGGGTCCAAAAACAATAAAGCTAATAGAAGACTTCTTAGGAACATTTCTATAAAAAGTTTTGTCAACATATCTGCAATGGCTAGGCAGTAAATGCCATTATTCAATTTTCCCCATAATAAGTCTATGGGAACTCTAAATTGCCATAGCAACCAAACTAAAGGGCAGATTTTCATAAAAAACACAAACTTTCAATCCCCCAGCCTAAGGATACTACAGATGAAATCTGGGCCTTATCGGCCCAGTGGTTACAGAGGAGATAATTTTTAAGTATTTTTTTCCATTTTTTTTTTTCATTTTGGTTTCCATGGAAACCAATAAAAGGGGCATTGGGCCAAAAAACATATAGCAGATAGAAGACTTCTCAAGGAACATTTCTATAAAAGTTTTGTCAACATATCTGCAATGGCCTGGCAGAAAACGTCATTTTTCAATTTTCCCCATTATAAGTCTATGGGAACTCTAAGTTGCCATAGCAACCAAACTGAAAGGCAGATTTTCATAAAAAAACACAAACTTTCAATCCCCCAGCCCAAGGACGCTACAGATGAAATTTGGGCCCAATCGGCCCAGTGGCTTCAGAGGAGATGTTGTTTAAAAGTGTTGACGGACGACGACATACGACGACGGACGGACGACGACGACGACGGACACTGCCTATCCTATAAGCTCCCCCGGAGCCTTCGGCTCTGGTGAGCTAAAAATCCCAAAATCTTCATCTTGTAAGATGGAACTAGATTTTTGGACTGTTTTGGAGGGAACAGTTTGATCTAGGTCAACACTTTTTGTGTTGAAGTATCTGTTCTAATATTTAAAATTTTTACTGTAAAACATGGCGGTAGTTTAAAGCAGCAATTTACCTGAATATAGGTGCTAAGAAGACACAGATGTCACGTATATGGATTGGTATGTTGAGCAGGTTCAACACCCAGTGTATGGTACCTGATGTTACCATCAGCCCGGGGTACACCTGAAATATAATATTACTATACCGGTTAGCAAAGGCGTAGCTGTCTATACAGCAAATACGCAGGTGCGTATTGAAATTTTGTCAAAATTGACAAAATTTCAAAACGCACCTGCATATTTGCATGCTGAAAATTTATAAATTAGAAAAGATTTCAACACCAATTGCCAAAGTGGCTGAAATTCTAGCTTTCCCTTCAAGAAGTAGAGAATAAAACATGGTTGTGCGTATAATGAAATTGTACCTAGTTACGCCTCTGGTTAGAGACAGAATCATGTATAGTTAACTCTCCTTATCTCGATATCTCCTTATCTGATATCTCAAAGTATCCACTTATGCAAGAATAGTTTGGACACATTTCCTATTTCTCTTTACATTTTGCCTTTGGATATCTCAAACTGCTGGTATCTCAAAGTAAATTTTCTGGGACCAGAAAAATTTACTTTGAGATATCAATAGTTTGTCATGAACTTTGACTTTGAGATATCAAGAGCTGACTGTAGTAAGAAAACATACATTTCTAAAGGCATGCTGGTAAACTGCACATCTACAGCCTTAGACCAGCCTGCACTTTCAGGGGAAGTAATTCTGTCTTTTTCATTTTGCCTCCATACTCAATAACACTGTTCCAGACAAGAAGGGGTAACAGGGATAAATCTGGGATAATTTTCCACATTTCTCCATAAAAACATGTTGTGACCCCTCATTAGAACTGCCTTGTCAAGGCAGTTCTAATGAGGGGTCACAACATGTTTTCTTTCATTGAGGAATGAGAAAAATTATTTTTGAATTATCCTCAATACTCCCTCTGTAAATAAAATCACTTAAATATACTGATGACAGGGATTATTCAGGGTTACAAACACAAGAGACAGACAAAAGTCTGTTTTTGTTTTTTTGTATTTTTTCCGAAATCATGTACTTATAATGAAGCAAACAGGAAGAAATACATCTCAGACTTTTATTGCATAATTAAGTTGATAGAACAGCTAATACCTTGGTGGTTTAGGTGTTATAGAACTTTATAAAGTTATAAACCATTAAGTTGTTGAGATTTTATACCAACGCTTCAATAACTAGAGCAAGTGAGCAGGGGCTCAGGTATACCCCCGGCCAGCGCCACCACCTATAGGAAATAAACTTTGCATGCCCATGTAGGCACATATCACTAGGCTACATCTCAAGATTTCACAATAATCAAAACAATACAAACTTAAAGTTCTTTTTTAACACAATTGGTTATATAAATTTCAAAGTCTGTGACCCTGACCTACAATCAGCTGCAGCAGCCAGATGATGTCAACAAAACTGTCTCAACCTCGCAGTAAATCTAGTCGCACATCAAAAGGTTCCATTCAAGTATATCAAAAACATAAGCAAACAGATACAGCTCAATACAAACTTTAACACTAATGTTATATAAATTTCTAAGTCTGTGACCTTGCCCTTAGGTACTAATGTGTCCAACCTGTAGTAATACTAAGCACATCTCAACAAATTTTAATAGAAGCTGTCAAAAAGATAGAGCAAAAGCAAAATCTTGAAATAAAACTTTAAAACAACTGCTGTAGAAATTTCTAAGTCTGAGACCTTGACCTTAGGCCTGCAGAAGCATCCGGGTGGTGCAAACTGATCAGTATCCATCCTGTAGTACCAATAAGCACATATCAACAAGTTCAAGTAAAGACGTTCATGAAAACAGAGCAAAAGCAGAAACTTAACACAAAACTTTAATGCAACTGTTATATAAATCTCTAAGTCTGTGACCTTGACCTTTGGCCAGCAGCAGCATCAAGGTGATGCACACTGATCAGTATCCGTCCTGTAGTAGCACTAAGCACTTATGAACAAGCTCTGGATAACAGAAGCAAAAGAAAAAAACTTAACACAAAACTTTAACGCAAATTTTATAAGAATTTCTAAGTCTGTGACCTTGACCTTTGGCCAGCAGCAGCATCAAGGTGATGCATACTGATCGGTATCCATCCTGTAGTAACACTAAGCACTTATGAACAAGCTCTGGATAACAGAAGCAAAAGAAAAAAAACTAACACAAAACTTTAACGCAAATGTTAACTTAAACGTACAGACGAACGAACGGATGGACGGACAAAAAAGACAAAAACTATATACCCCTCGACATACTTCGTATGCCGGGGGTATAATTAGCACACACTGAGGGATCAACAATGCACAAAGCAAAGAAGAGATTCCTTAAAAGCTTGTTTTTTTAGTATTATCATTATTTTTCCTATTAAAAGCTATGCTTCAAAATTACAGGGTAAGAACATGAGAAAGAGACTTTGTTCACCAAGCAAAAACTGATTACCAATACTGTTTACTTAAAAAGTTTTAACAAAACAGTACTTTTTTTTTTTCATTTTGGATAAGTATGGCATGTAGTTGGTTTCAGGTATTTTCTATACAAACACATTTTTACTGAATCTTCTAAAAATGGCTACAAAGCGAGAAAACTCGGGTCTAAACTGTCTGCCATTCTGGGAGCACTGAAACTTCAGAGATTGCATTGTCTGGCGTTCCTTCAGCCTGTGTCTGGCAAAACCAACTGCTCATATTTTAGGATAATCAGAGCATTCAGTTAAGGTATATGGGCACACTTACATCTTCCCACCAGCTAACACTTTTAATGCAAAAGCTGAAATTGTTGAATTTGCAAACAGCGTAGATCCAGATGAGCCAGCTCATAATGAGCCACTTCATCTAGATCTACACTGTTTCCCTGTGGTCTTTGTATAGGTTAGAGGCTATGAAGAGAAATCTTCGCAATTAAGAACCTGAAGCGAGCGTAGCGAGCGGAAGGTTCTTAATTGCGAAGATTTCTCTTCATAGCCTCTAACCGGCTTAGTGTTTGCCCCACGTAATAAACTGATCCTGGTCTGCCCTGTTTTCCAACATCTTTCAGATAATCTTTATTTGAGAGATATGTTGTGTTTAAAAAAAAAATAAAGAAAAAAAGATAAATTAAAAAAATCCCAAAATGACCACTCTCCAATGTACTTTGATTATAGTAATGATGCAACGTCAAAACATGATGCAATGTCATGACAGTCCCAAAATAGCTTGGAGAGGAGGGGCTTAATTAGAATACTGCTCTTAAAGTTTTTGTCATGCTGTCATTTAGCTTTGAGAGGAAGAGCGTAATTAGAATACTGCTTCTAGAGTGAGTGTCATGCTGTCATTTATGATTTGTGTTCAGATGACTTCGCACATTCCCATTCATTCAGTTTTTGGAGCTCAATCATGGCAGGTCACTTCGATTTTCATTTGTTGAATGAGGATTATTTTCTTCTCTTTACACAAATCATAGTTATTGTCCCCCGCCTTTTCGAAGAAAAGCGGAGGGACATAGTTTTCGGCATTCCGTCCTTCCGTCCTTCCGTCTTTCCGTCCTTCCGTCCGTCCGTCCGTCCGTCCGTCCGTCCGTCCTTCCGTCCTTGTTTCCGTCCTTGTTTCCGTCCTTCCGTCCCCCTAATGTAGTAGGTACCTTGTGTGCGCAACTCCTCCTACAGTTTTATGCCGATTCTTTCGAAACTTTACAGATGTTTTGGTCATGGTCTGAAGATACGCATGTGGTTTGGATATAATCCTGAGATTATTTTTTGTCACTTTTTCCACAAGTTGAACTTAGTAATTTTTTAGGCATTTTTACTATCAAAGTGACTAGATAGTGGGTACCTTGTGTGCGCAACTCCTCCAACAGTTTTATGCCGATGCCTTTGAAACTTCACAGGTGTTTTGATCATGGTCTGAAGATACGCATGTGGTTTGGATATAATCCTGAGATTATTTTTTGTCACTTTTCCCACAAGTTGAACTTAGTAATTTTTTAGGCGTTTTTACTATCAAAGTGACTAGATAGTAGGTACCTTGTGTGCGCAACTCCTCATACAGTTTTATGCTGATGCCTTTGAAACTTCACAGGTGTTTTGGTCATGGTCTGAAGATACGCATGTGGTTTGGATATAATCCTGAGATTTTTTTTTGTCACTTTTTCCACAAGTTGAACTTAGTAATTTTTTAGGCGTTTTTACTATCATAGTGACTAGACAGTGGGTACCTTGTGTGCGCAACTCCTCATACAGTTTTATGCTGATTCCTTTGAAACTTCACAGGTGTTTTGATCATTGTCTGAAGATACGCATGTGATTTGGATATAATCCCGAGATTATTTTGTATTACTTTTTTCGCAAATTGAACTTAGCCATTTTTCATACATTTTTACTATCAAAGTGAATAGATAGTTGGTACCTTGTGTGTGCAACTCCTCCTACAGTTTTATGCCAATTCCTTTGAAACTTCACAGGCGTTTTGATCATAGTCTGAAGATATGCATGTGGTTTGGATATAATCCTCACATTATTTTTTTATTACTTTTTTCACATTTTTAACTTAGCCGCTTTTCCAGCTCAAACACTTAAGTGTATATACAGTGGAGACCTAGTTTCCAAGGCGGGGGACATAAATTCGTCGAATTTGCTTGTTTGATTTGTGTTACGAGATGCATCTTATTATAGAGGAGCATATAAGAGGAGTATTTTGTGATAATTTCGGATTATTTTTATTTCTCCATGAAAAACGTATGTTGTGGATATTTATTAGAACTGCCTTTTCGAGGCAATTCTAACAAATATCTACAACATGCTTTAAAACAATTCTGTGGGTACCAATAGAACTGCCTCATCGAGGCGATTCTATTATAAGTATCCTCATGTTTTTACAATATTATGTGTTTGTTATGGATTGCCATAGAACCGCCTCATCTCGAGGTGGTTCTAATGAGTAACAATAAAATACTTTTTATGGAGAATATTGCTAAATACTCCTTTCATCTGTTCAAAAAAAGCTCATTCGAGAAATCCACATTGACTTCTAAATCAATTTGACCTGTCATGTTGAAGCTATTTTTAGACGTGACAAGCCACAGAAGACTGTACATTTCTGATCACTTGAATTTTCAAGTCTTCAGTAGATTTATTGGTGAAGACTCTCTTCATGGATAAGTGAGGAGTCTACACCAATAAATCTATTGAAAATTTGAAAATTCGGGTGATGGTTGGTTGGTTGATTTGATGCTTAACGTCCACGGTAAACAACTAAGGTCATGTCGGGACGGTCAGTTAACCTAACCACACTATTCCTGGGCAGGCTTAGACCTCCTAAGCGGTTAACCAGTACTAAGTGCACATACTTTCGCCAGTAACTGACAACTGCCCTTCTTGAATCAGCGGAAGGAGAAACGAAAGTATGTGGCCAGACCGGGATTCAAACCCAGGACCTCTGACTTACGAGTCAGGTGCCCTACCGATTGCGCTACCCGGCCCGGCAAAAAAAAATCTGATTGGTTTATTATCTGGGGCAAACACTAAGAATTCTCAGTATAGGTTAGAGGCTATGAAGAGAAATCTTCGCAATTAAGAACCTGAAGCGAGCGTAGCGAGCGGAAGGTTCTTAATTGCGAAGATTTCTCTTCATAGCCTCTAACCGGCTTAGTGTTTGCCCCAGATAATTAACTGATCCTGGTCTGCCCTGTTTTCCAACATCTTTCAGATAATCTTTGTTTGAGAGATATTTTGGGTTTAAAAAAAATAAAAATAAAGAAATAGTAATGATAAATAAAAAAATCCCAAAATGACCACTCTCCAATGTACTTTGATTATAGTAATGATGCAATGTCAAAACATGATGCAATATCATGACAGTCCCAAAATAGCTTGGAGAGGAGGGGCTTAATTAGAATACTGCTTTTAAAGCTTTTGCAATGCTTTCATTTAGCTTGGAGAGGAGGAGCATAATTAGAATACTGCTTCTAGAGAGAGTGTCATGCTGTCATTTATAATTTGTGTTCATGTTCAGATGACTTTGCTCTTTCCCATTCATTCAGTTTTTGGAGCTCGAACATGGCTGGTCACTTTGATTTTCCTTTGTTGAATGAGGATTCTTTTCTTCTCATTACACAAATCATAGTTATTTGATTTGTGTTACGAGATGCATATTATTACAGAGGAACATATAAGAGGAGTATTTTGTGATAATTTGGGATTATTTTTATTTCTCCATGAAAAACGTATGTTGTGGATATTCATTAGAACTGCCTTTTCGAGGCAATTCTAACTAATATCTACAACATGCTTTAAAACAATGCTGTGGATACCCATAGAACTGCCTCAACGAGGCGATTCTAATAAGTATCCACATGTTTTTACAATATTATGTGTTTATTTTAAGAA
Source organism: Ctena decussata (assembly GCA_963989385.1). Lineage (NCBI taxonomy): Eukaryota > Metazoa > Mollusca > Bivalvia > Lucinida > Lucinidae > Ctena > Ctena decussata. The sequence goes on from OZ022504.1 coordinate 70,989,321, forward strand.
TGTTATGGATAGCCATAGAACCGCCTCGTCGAGGTGGTTCTAATGAGTAACCATAAAATACTTTTTATGGAGAATGCTGCCAAATACTCCCCTTCATCTGTTCCTCTGTAATGAGAAAAAAAAAAGCTCATTCGAGAAATCTACATCGACTTTAAATCAATTTGACCTGTCATGTTGAAGCTATTTTTAGACGTGACAAGCCACAGAAGACTGTACATTTCTGATCACTTGAATTTTCAAGTCTTCAGTAGATTTACTGGTGAAGACTCTCTTCATGGATAAGTGATGAGTCTACACCAATAAATCTATTGAAAATTTGAAAATTATCTGGGGCAAACACTAAATAATATAATATATATCTTGGACAAAACATATTTGGCAGTTTTGCAGACGGAAGTTTTGTCGTCTGCTTTTTGGCACTGGCAGAGTTGAATATTTATGCAAGCTGTGCACATAAAAAACTAGAAATATTTTTCGACAATTACATATTATCCCCTCACCTGCATTTTCTTAATAGTGTCAGTTTCCCTAAATGTTGCTAAGCGGATTTAAGGACTAAGGGACTGTTATATTATAAAGTCCTCCTGTGACCTTCAGAATGATATGAAGCTCACAAGCATCTGTTAAATAACATCTCTGGCTAGTTTCGATAATATAAATCTGTATATATATCTGTCCATCTTGGGTGAAAATCTAAACACTGTTTTCAGACATGTCATTATTTTTTTTCCGGGGGAAAAAAATGTGACATTGAAAATGGGATCAAGATCACCAAAACCTAAGTCTTTGATCTATCTTCGTAAGTATGGTAAAAATCCAAAGTGTGTAACTGTCTGTTAAACAGAATCTGATGTGGAAAATGTCATATTAGCAGGATCATAAAATATTCATACAGAGCTCTAGATAAGAGGGAGTATTTGATGATAATTAAGGATAATTTTTCTTATTTTTCGTCGAAACCATATGTTGTGACCCCTCATCTGAACCGTCTCGTCGAGACGGTTCAGATGAGGGGTCACAACATATGATTTTGTGCAGAATTAACAAAAATTATCCCTAATTATCACCAAATACTCCCTCTTATCTACAGCTCTGTAATCATAAACTGTTGTGATCATCTATCGGAAATGAATATTGTATAGGTTTCTGTTTTGCACAAATTCACAATTAAACATGGACAAGGACTGCAGTCTGAATTGGGGCTGATTATATGCTGTGAAGGGGATTTTTCCCTTCCAAAACAATCCCAAAAATCTAGATCCATCTTAAAAGATGGCTTTAGATTTTTGGGATTGATTATAAGATGGATCTTGATTTAAGGGATTGTTTTGGAACCCATCTCAAAACAGAATTTTATGAGAATGATTTAGATATTTGGGGTCATTCTCCAGACGGCAAAAACAGTTATATAGCTGAATAAATACAGATCTACGATGTTCATCTTCCATATTGGGACAGACGTACTGTAGCAAACAGTGTAGACCAAAATCAGACTGCTAAAGCAGGGGTCTGATCTGCATCGGAACTGTTTACAGTTTAAATCAAATCCTGTTGCATATTTTTGTGTAATTTAATTTGTATTGACTTATTTGAGCAAAATACTGTTTAACCTATATCCATCACCTTTTACTTTATACATAATGCTATTAAGGTAAATGGGTACATCTTCATCTATTTACACCCTTTTTGAAAAGGGGGGACAACTATTGTGACTGTTTCTTTCCCCAGACAATGAAGCCAGAGCTCTAGATAAGAGGGAGTATTTGGTGATAATCAGAGATAATTTTTGTTAATTCTGCATAAAAACATACGTTGTGACCCCTCATCTGAACCGTCTCAGCGAGACGGTTCAGATGAGGGGTCACAACATATGGTTTCAATGAGAAATAAAAAAAATTATCCTTAATTATCATCAAATACTCCCTCTTATCTAGAGCTATGTGAAGCCCTTCTTAAAAGGTGTAAAAGGTGTCAACTCCTAAAGGAAAGAATCTGCTATTGCTCCAAGAGTCTTTCCTTTTAGAGCGGAACCCCACTGAGAAGGGAGGCCAACAATGAAAATGCCATAATTACTTCCCCCAAATGGAGTACCCATTCACTTGAAGCAAAATTCAATGCTCCAATTGTAAGATAATTATAGCAATATAGGTTAGGGGCTTAGGGCCAATATCAGTTCAACGCAAGGTGTTTTGTTTTATGATTATGACAATCCTTGATATTGAAATTCACTTCCTTGTTTTCTTCACATACAACAGATTACCTTTAATGATTAGCTAACTGATGGACAAGGGGGTGGTGGGGCAGTGTCTATTCTAGAGAGGGGGATGGGGGGATTCACCCACATTTCTGACAATTCCCCCCTAATTCTTAGCTGAAGGGGGGAATTATTTTCTGTAGTTTATTCATAAAAATAGATTTAAATGATATCTAAAAGCATTGTGTGTACTTGTTGATAATAAGTTATAGCTAAAATACCAGATACAATTGTTTTTATGTAGTTTAAGCCAAAGTTTATAGTTACAAGTGTGAGTGACACCTTTTCTCTGTCGAAAATCCCCCCTATTTTTTCAATCCTAGAATAGACACTGGTGGGGGCTACAGGAGGGGGGGGGGGGGCAGTGTTAAATACCAGCATTGCAACTCGGTACTGTATCTGAGCCCTATCACAGACTCAGATCAGCCTGTGCATCCGCCAAGTCTGGTCAGAGCCTTCGTTGTCCACACTGAGGTAGCTTAGACCCTTAGCTACTGTTTGAGCACTTAACGAAGAGCCTGATCAGACTAGGTGTATGCCCAGGCTGATCTGAGTCTGCCCTGGGCGCACAACCACATTGTTGGTTTTGTCGTGTTGTGACTCATTTATTCAGTTATAAGACAGGGCATTTCCCTTGCAGAACATTTGCAAAAATCTTGAACAGTTCTATTATAAGATGGGTCTATTTCATTGGAATTGTATTTGGAAGGGAAAACTCCATGGATACTAAAACAGAATTTCATAAGGCTGATTCAGCTGTTTGGGGTCATTCAAGGGAAGGGAAAGCCCTGTTTCATAGTGAATAATATGGTAAGCAGTTGTTTTGAAACTGCTTGACTGCCGCTATAACCCTGGTTTTCTCCCAGATGCAGAGGCTGACCCAACTCTTTGCTATGGTCACATGGAAATTCTAAGTTTTGGTACAGATAGGTCAAAGCAAACAGTGGCCCAGATCAGACTGCTCCTACAGGAGCAATATGATCATGATCCAGAGCTCCAGATAAGAGGGGGTATTGAAGATAATTCAAAGATAATTTTTCTTATTTCTCAACGAAAACATATATTGTGACCCCTCATTAGAACCGTCTCGATGAGACGGTTCTGATGATGGGTCACAAAATATGTTTTTATGGAGAAATATGGAAAATTATCCCTAAATTATCTCTGTTACCCCTTCTTATCTGGAGCACTGATGATCTACATTGTTTACCATTCCACCTGCACCTTTGGGATGCATAAATGCAATGTAGAACTAAACTAAACTGTTCCTAGCTGTGCAGTGACATGCATATACTCTCCAGATATATCATCCTCTCCAGGTATATGCATTCACCTTAATACTGTTTTAGACATGCAGTGCTCAAGATAAGACTGGACCATCAGAACTATCTTGGCAACGAAATCATGCTATGACCACCATCAGGGTCACAAGATATGATTTTGTTGACAAAAATCTTATACCACTACTATCATTCTGGTCTGCATCATCTCAGTTTGTATATCTGCTAAGAAGCCTGTATGTATGTCACAGCTCATAATTACCATAATTCATCCTAATAAATTCCCCTGTTCTAATAAACATCCCCTGCCTCTTTTCCAAAAATAAGGTTATATTAACTTGCATGAATTCCTGTTTTCTTCTCTGGATGAGGTAGCACTTTGACATGGGGTGACATTGTCTACTCTTAAAGGAAAGAATTTGCTCCTAGAGGACTCCTACTAAGTATGGAGTCAAAGGGGGAAAATAGTGGAAATGTTTCCCGGTATATGCATTCACCTTCATACTGTTTTAGAAGTATTTTGGCACTGGCTGATTTGCTACTCTTTAGGCTCTAAATAATGCCCCCCCCCCCCCCCCCCCCTTCGTAAATGCAACACCCTCAGGTTGTTTGATAGGACTAATATGGTATGTCAATCTTTTACAATTTTCCCTGAAGGGCCTAAAAATAATTTCTCACCTAACGCCTAAGGTGACGAAATTAATACAATTATTTCCTGGTCTTTGAACAAAACTGACCCGATGAAATGAATGATGGATGACTTGTGATTTTACATCCTTTTCAACAGTATTTCAATCAAATCAGGACAGTGGGACTAGTGATAATGAAAGGCTGTGTGCAATGGAACCCTGTTAACAACTGAAAAGATTTCCACCCAAAGCAGGATTTGAACCCAGGAATGCTAGATCAGCAGGCCAGTGCTTAACCCCCTGGGGCCGCATTCATAAAGCCACTTAAGTCGTTGCTATGCGGTTGCTAAGGCTAAATATCTATAAAGGAGATTCCCTACAACTATGACATTTGGTCTGGAGGAACAGTCTTTGTAAGACTGTTCCTCCACAGCAAATTTCATAGTTGTAGGGAATCTCCTTCAAAGAAATTTAGCCTTAGCAACAGCATAGCAACCACTTAAGCCGTTTTATGAATACGGCCCCTGAGCTACATGTATTGCCTATTGGAGTCTCCCCAAATATTGAGACAGAATGAGATGTATGGAAGATATCGCGACTGGGTTCCCGTATCATAGTTCGTAGTTTCCCAAAAGTCTCAGGAATCTGATTTGAGCTGTTTCCTTTATGCACAAGCCATTCGCAACTCCAGCTACCCCAGGGCTGGGAAACAGAAGAGACTTTAACTTTTCTCTCTACAGAGACCCACTGGATGCCCTATACTTCTGGGACAAATGTCTGATCAAATTATCCCTGGCAAAAGTCCCCTGCTCCCACGGACTGCGTTCAACAGCTGGGGTTGTTGTATCACCATCCTAGTTATTTTGAGACAGTTAATCAAAAACCCTGCAATGCACTGCACTGAAGAGACAAGTCACAATGTAAGCTAAAAACGTCGAACTTAAGCTCTTAATCCCCAGCAGTTCCTCGGCTCTGGAGTAGCTGTAGTTCCAAATGACCTGAGCATTAATGGTTCACCAAACAGTGTTAAGGTGTATGGGTATACCTCCTTGTTTCTATCACCATTTTTAGTTTTTTTGTTTGTTTCTCTGGATGTTAGCCCTCTAAAATGGGGTCTTCTCTTAGAGGAAAGAATTTGCTCCTAGAGGAGCAAATTCTTCCCTTTAAGAGTAGACCCCTACTGATAAAGGCGGCAAAAATGAAAATGACAGTGCATTCACCATAAAAAGCATCACATACACAAGGTGACTCAAATGTAACAACTCTCAACATACAGTAAATGGTCTTAAAATTTGAACAGAACAACCTATGTACTTTTTCTTCAGGTGCAGTTAGATCAGGATCATAGACAGTGATTTTTTTCACTATTTTGGGAATGGTGCCGGTGCCCTAAGAATTCGGAAAAATCACATCTTATTTTCGTAAAATTTAAGATTTCAGAAACACCTTTATTTAGTCTCAAGTGGTGGGATACAGTGTCTATTCTAGAAACTGAAAATGAGGGGGGATTTTCCCCCCTCCATCTCAAAAATAGGGGGGATTTTCAAAAAATAGGGGGGACAATTTTCGAATAGACGGAAAACATTTAGCTCATAAAACAGACATTTACACATTTATTCCTGTCCAAGACTATTCAGTTATCTGAACTGACTTTAGACATTAGACATTTATTCTTGTCCAAGACTATACAGTAATATCTTACCTTACCCGTTTTACCCAGTTTGAGATTGATTTTTCTGTTCTAAATCCTATCACATTCCAGTTGTATATTTTCTGAGTTGATTTGAAGGTTTTAGTCTTATATCTAAGTATTTCAATGGGTTTACAGTGATTATTTCGCTGATACATAGTTTTTCAACGATTTATAAATTTCTACCGCGGGTATGCCAACGCAGGTGCGGGTTACGCATTTTACCCACTCTCTAATGAAATTCGTTCCGGTATTTCATCGAACCCGTGAAGTCAAGGGAAGCTACTCTAACGGGCATTATATGGCGAAAACAACTTCGGCAATGATGGCTTGATGCCATTTCTAGGTTCCCACTCAAATTTTAAACTGAGGGTTTTTATACCCCCTATCTATAAAATTTGCGGGTATGAAGTAAAATTTACGGGTATGACTTTTTATCTTGAAAAAGTTATGGGCCGAAATGGACATGGGCCGAAATGACCCGGAACCCTTGGTCCGCTTCTTTTACAAACACTAAAGTGCCGATGTGTTTCCAATTGAAGCCTGAAAAAACGAAGAAAACGGCTGTCATGCCTTTTTCTAGTCCTCGTTTTATCGTATATTAATCATTTGATGGATTCCTTTCCAAATGAAAAATAGAAAGTGCCGTTTCCAAACAGAAACAGCGAAAATAAACGCAAAAATACAGACAAATTCTGTCGGCCATTATGACAGTTCTAGTGCCCAACATGACCGCACATGTCATTAATATTCATGCAGCCGATTAGTGGTAGTGTTTTCCAATAATGAATTTGATTGGCCGTCGAACGGATGTGACGGACTTGAATGAAAGCATGGTATCTTACTACGGCCCGCATTTCAGATCAAAACAGCGGCTTCTGACTCTCTTCTCGGCTACAAAAATCATCTGGCCTGGCAGACTCGCAATAGAATGAAGAAAAATGATGATTTTTTATATTTTTGAGAGAAACATATGCGCGTGAATGCACGTTCTTGCCCCAAAATTTATGCGTGACTAGAATGATTTCCGCGTGATTCACGCACAATTCTACGTGAATGGGAACACTGCGTTTTATTCAAAACGGCGGTATTTTCTGCGAGACTGTCACGCAATCGGTCTGAATTTATGCGGGATATGAGAAAAATTAGCGTGAATCCCGCACCCTAGAATAGACACTAGGGATAGGGGACATGATACTGAATATGTAATATTTGCATTCAATTATAGCGATACATCTGCCAGTTCTCTAAGCAAGCAAGTAAATTTATGCTCGTAAGATCATGGTCCCTAGAACAATTCTTCCTGCCATTGGGAATTTTTCAACTTGCAGTTGGGCAGTGCTCCAGATAGCATCCGTATCTACGTATATTACGGATCATTTGTGGCCAATACGGAACAATTATAAATTTTATCGGTACCCGGTACGGATGCTTTCAAGCCGTTACGGTTCATTTTTTTCGGTAAACCGTACCATCTGGGTGAGTTCACATAGACGCTTGCATTATAATATCATCAAGACGACTGAGCTTCCTTATGCGTCGTACTCACCGAGAAGATGACTGGTTTTAAATATTTTGCTCCTGAATGAGTTTGTCTAATGCGTTGAAAATAGATGGACTGTAAACCAGTCGTTTCAAAAATGACAGGCAATCCTCAAGCACTGTGTCCTCAAGTCTATGATTTTTTAGCCTGAAGAAAAAACCGTGGAAAATTGTTGATGCAATTATAAAATTTTAAATGCTGTTATCTCAGCTGTGCTTAACTTAGAAAGGGAAGAAAATGTACTGTCAGTTGAGTAGAAATTTGGGTTTCAAATCTAAATGTGATGAGCCGATTTCATACCACCAGTTTAGCATTGTAAAGTTGGCATTTTTACACTAAGACATGAGGCATTGAACATGTTTGGAACAACTTATTGAGTCTGCTGAGAAAGGTTCCAAGCAAATGCATTCTTGATCATGTAACACTTGTTGAGGCATACTCAAGAGCACTGTCATAGCCACACACCATGTTGTGAAGCAGTCAGAAGGAGCTTTCACATAGATGGGTCATGCATGATAAATCGGAATTTAATATGATTTTGTGGTTTTGTGTATATAAAAGAGTGTGTTTTCAAACAGTGAAAGCAGAAACAGTATTTTACAACGAAAGTCTAAAATAGTCTAAAATACTGTTAAAATTGAATCTGTTTACATGTTACATCAATCCATTCAGTGCAAATACTGAAGTGGAATCCTGGATACTGATCCAAGAAAATTTTGACCCGTACGGTACTGATTGAAAAAGAAATTATCTGGAGCACTGGTTGGGGGAAAAAAAAGAGATACTATTTTGAATTGGGACTGGTGCCTTTTATGGGCACCACTTATATAGAGAAAAAAAATCACTGATCTACAACTTGCTTGAAATGAAAAAGCATACAAAAAATGTTTTTCCACGATTTTTCTGAAGGATGAGATGCATTAGAAAAATTGCTGTATACCCCATCTGGAGCTCTGAATGTCTGCGAACTTACCGTTCCTCCCACAATCCTTCCCAGTGGATACCAGGCTCTATCATCAAACCAGTTGAGAAAGTTGTAAAATCCATGGTTTACCATATAATGGGTTGATCTGTAGTTAAACCTGAAATACATAGAAAAAATTTCTGACTCTGAGACTCAAATGTTTCATATACTAAAATTTCTGGGGGAGAAAAAAACCCATACTTTTTGGCATTGGGAATGGGGCTGAATTTCTGACTCAAATAAGTCTGAAAAGGAACACTTGTAATGTAGATAACTAATAAACTTGTAGATATTGATAATAGATGCAATTATTAAGCTATTTCAGCCTCTTCAGGCATGTTTGTACAGTTTGATTCCATCCCTTGTTTTCACTGGTTGCGTGTGGAATATAACTACGGTTTGAACTTGCTTGGATGGTCCTGGCCAAAGTCTGTTGAGGCGACTCTTGAAGCTGCCATTTTTGCCTAGTTTTTTGCAACTAAATTATGTGCAGCAGCAAATTTTAGTATGCATTGCATTTTTAATATGAACAAATGCCTGAATCCTAGATTCAGTCAGGAAAATTTCAGCACATTTTTTCTGTATCTTATGCTTAGTTCACACTTGCCCCGGGGCCGTGTGATAAATGAGTCTACGAAAGGGACCTGCCACTGGAAGTACGCCACTCAGCCTGAGGGTTGGTATCAGCGGCATTTCCTTCCATGAATTGACTGAGAACAGCTGATTAAATATAAGGAACTGCTGGAAATTACTAATATATCTGGAAACGGTTTCGCCCATCTCAAGGTGGCCTCACTCAGTCTTCGCGAAACCTTTTGAAGAGTTGCAGGACAGCTGTCAGACAGTCAAAAAAATTTGCAGGACAGAACAGAAATCTGCAGGACAGAAAAAAAAATTCACATTCGAGCCAACAATAAAATTTTAGTCATAAAAATAGGAACCATTTTTTAATTACTTAAGTACTGTGTTCATTTTAATTCCCATTTAACCATTCATTCTCTACAATTCCCATTCTTAAAAGCCTCTGCTATATCTTGTATTCATCTACGCATAGGTTGGGGATAAACTCCTTTGCGTTTTCAAAGGCTAAACTTGTTACAGGAAAAAATGTTTTGATTATTTCCCTTGGTTCGGCCTAGTACCATTCACAAAGTTCGGCCATATTAAATTCGCTACCAGAAGCAGCAAAAATGCAGTTACAGTAAGCAGAAAACCTGGCGCAGCAGTCATTAAACAAATAATATTGATTAAAAGTTTAAAGATCATTTCATTTTAACCGAGGCATCGAAATTAAAAGAAAAAAAAAATGAAGATGAGATTGTTACACATTCCGAGACCGAAACCAACCGTTGCGAGCACTCTTTAGGCCGAAAACTATAACGCTCGAAATGATTGGTTGTATATAAATAGTAAGGCATATATTGACCAATCAGATGTTGTCTTGCATAAACGCTTGTGTAAATATGAAATGGCGAAACTTTCGTTTTTGTTTTGGCCAAAAGAGGACTTTTCCGACGATAAATTTGATTTTTACCGGGTTGAAAAATGTCAACTTTAATCAGTGTCGGCCAGTGCGACCGCCCCCCTGGCAAAAATCACCGGACATTTTCAGAATTTGCCGGTTTTGTCCGACAGACCGACGGTTTTCGTGAAGACTGCCTCACTGTCACAGGGATACAGACTAACTAATTTATCATAGGAGCAAGCTGGGCCCCTAAAAACTGAAAATTAATCACCCAGCCAGAAATTTAGGGGCACACATTTAAAACGTGAGAATCTTTTATTCAGAATCTGAGCGAGAATTGCGGAGTTTACGTAGGCTTTGTAGTAAACCCTCATTTCTTCAGGGTCTTGCTTCCTTTTAGCAACCGGGTGTGAAACACCAGCAATGTATCGCTACATTACGCACGAAAAATTTATAAATGGTTAAGATTTTAAGCTGTCAAATCTATCTATTCCATTACGAGGCAGCCATGTTGTTTCTCGGTAGCAGTGCTGGAAACTCACAAGTTTAATGTGGTGGCCCAAAAGCTTAGCAGGCCTAACTTTTAGTGGCCCAAATTATCCACTAGCTAAAGTTTCCATTCACTTAGTATTGCCAGAAAGATAAATTTTGGGCCACTAAAGGTCATATTTTGGAGATTTCTGGTGGCCCGAAACAAAAATTAGGAGCATTTGGCCACCGGGCCACTGGCCGTTTCCAGCACTGCGGTAGTAAGTAAAATCCAACACACAAGTATGAAGGAACACCGAATATTCAAAGCAGACATCAGCGCAGAAGTTAGCAATGCCCTTTGAGGTGGCGGATTTTACTCCAAGCCAAAAACACGCCAGACACACGCCAACAGCTGACGATTGTAACCTGGGCGACTGTGCCCAGCCGATTTTTTACTCGCAGTGGGCGAGTGGGCAACCGATAGTCTGTATCCCTGCAGTCATGGACCGCCACAGGATTGCCACTGATGATCAATATCCATGTGATTTCACGGGTACTGCATAGTCAGTGAGTGGCAACCTTGCAATAGCTAACCGTGCAGGGCCTTGCGATTCTCCCAAGAGGCTTTTTTTTTCCCTTTTAGCCTGACCATCTGAAATCTGGCGTTTTCTGCATGGTCAGTGCGTGGCTTCCCTACAGTGCCCATGCGCGTATCGTGCAACGCCATCTACGACATGTTTACAGGCTTATCATATTTTCAAACTTGATAGCACAAAACATAATCGTAGAGGCCACAGTGCTCAAGAATCCAAACAAATTGCACAGCCACCCTCTGCCTCAGCTAAGAGTCAGCACGATATGGTGGATACGGGCATGATACAGGATCCGTAGACTCATTGCAGGCCAAATGTGAACGAGGCATTGTCTAGAGCATAACCATACCCCACCCATAGATTTTACAACATTATTATCAGTGTAGAAAACAACAGATGACAATTTTCTCACCATGGATCGAACTCGTGGATGATGCTTTCAAACCTAATGACAGCAAAAAGACGTGAGCTAAACCCTACAAGCCATGCTAATGCCAATATAGCAAATGACAGAAGGCTTTTCCAGCCTCCAGGATTCCACATTGATGTTCTAATGTCTGTTTTCACACCGGCTTCGGCCATATTTGCTGCATTGACCACGTTCCGATCGATCAACCAATGAAATTTCGCCACAGTTCTGCGGGACGGATGACTTCGGTTTCATTCCCTACAAAAAAATGACACCGTGTACAACGACAGTCGCGGGTACGACATGTAAGAACCGCGTTCAAGTTTATTCCATCACACACATAGTTTGGTTTAAACATATTTTATTTCATGAAAAGAACATGACAACAAGCATATACATTTGTAATCTACAAGTATAAGGATCAGAACGGAAGCAATAAGGGACCGACCATTTGATACTCTGGGGGGGGGGGGGGGGGGGGGGGGGGGGGGGGGGGGGGGGGGGGGAGAGGCCTGGTATATTTATCCAAAAAAAAAATCCCTGTCTTTGGATATGCAAGAAAAAAATAACCTGGCTCATAAGGGGGTTCAAAAAAATAGTCTGGCTTCAAAAGTAAGAGAAAAAAATAACCTGTCTCCACCTAAAATTTCAAAAAAAAAAATATAGTCTGCAGATAATTCCACTGGAATTGAGTTTTTATAATCTCTCTGGCTTCTCAGACCCCCATATTTATAGTTATATTTTAATATTATCTACAATTGGTTTACACCAGCAGGCCCGCATGTGTATACATTTACAAAAAAAATCCTATACAACATTCACATACATGTATCATTGATCTGCCACATTACAAAGTAAATGTTTCCACTAAAACTGAATTGCAAAAGAGTCACTAGCTTATGGGAGACAAAACCATTATGGCAAAATAAACACTCTAAAAGGCAAAAGTCCCAATATAAAAACCCTTATTTTTACCATCATTCCTAGTTTTTCTCTTGTTTCCAGTCTTAAAATTGCCATTGAAATTGGGAAATTGCTTTAGCTTCTGGGGGGCGTTGCCCCCCAGACCCCCCTTTCTTAACTTCTTAGCACATAACTTTCAGCCATTTTATTAACTGCCATTCATGTATAATGTGACTCTATCGGTAAGTATTTATCAAACCTTCTGAAGGACGAATAAAGCATGTTTTGGCATATATTGGGATAGAAAAAAAAACTTAAATTCCTAATGTTAGCCCTAAAACTTTGCCAAAATAGCCCTAAATTTTGGCCAATATCCCTAATTTAAGGCCTAATTTTTTGCCAAACTCATATAAGGATGTTTGTATCTGTACCTTAGATGAAAACAGTAACATGCTCCAGGCACTGGTTTGCAAAAGCAAGCTAAGCCATGCCCTTCGCCTGGTTAAAGACAGCACCATGTTCTTTTTGTGAGAAAAAAAGGTGTAAAAAATACTGATGTGGGTAAAATAAAAGGATATTAAGATCAAGTAAACAAGGATCTGATAGTTCAGCTATAAAATAATAAAAAAAAATAACCTGTTTGAGTTAGTTTGTAAAAAAATAAATTAGCTTCAACAAGGTGAAAAAAAAAGAAATTGTTTCCAGAGGCCAGTGAAATAAAATGTTGTGTCTCCATCAAGAATACCAGGCCCCCCCCCCCCCCCAGAATATCAAATGGTCAGTCCCTAATACTTATATAGTTCCTCTCCTTAACATATAAAAATAGTTTCTTCCCAATATAGATCAGTATAGTTCATAGGCGTAGCTAGGGGCAATTAAACAGTACGCAAAATCATGTTTTATACTCATTAAGGGCAATAATAGGGGGTCATGTCGCTAAGATGTTTCAAATTTTCGTGTCTGGTGGCAGTTAGTGTTAAAATTATGCCCAGTAAACAACATTTCAGCATGAAAATACGCAGGTGTGTGTTGAAATTTTGTCAAACTGACAAAATTTCAATACGCACCTGCGTATTTGCGTATAGGTAGCTACGCCCTTGTAGTTCTTCCCTCGGATAACCGGGTATTATCGAACTCTGTGACTATGTATAGTCCGTTTGCTCCCCAATGCAAACGGCTTCCCCAATATTTTCTCAAAATTGGTGAGTGGTAAAAGATTTTCGAATCGCTCATTCTTAATTTTCATCCTATACATAACAAAATCACAATTTTGCAGAAAAATGAAGTTTTGCATAAAAAAAGTTTCTATACAAAAACAGGACCTAACATATGACATTTTCACCTCTTAATTACAAGGGAGTAAAAGTTGGCTGTTGGAATTCCCGTTTAGTTTTACGTGTTAGAGCATGTGACCAATGTATGCTATCCCTAGAACAAAATTTGCATAATTAATTGAAATTTTATTCTAAATCCATATTTTCTACTTTTTGTTTCATCCATATATTATCAAATTTTAAAACATACAATTTTACTCGCAAAATAATACAATAGTTCAATATTTATTTACGACATAGTATCACCTGACCAGTGATACCATGCGTTTCGCATGCGGACAGGTGAATACATATTACAATTTCATTCATATACGCCCACACCTGTAGTAAACAACGAATTTACGCTATTGCCTATCAACAATATTTTGCCTGTTCTAACAAGAATACGACGCCCTTTTGTGAAACTGCTAAGTTTTTGCATTAAGGTCAATGGAAAAGTTTTTTTACAAAAGCATCCAAAAATTTGGACTTTCCGTATTCTGTTATGTATAGTTATAAGAATCATTAGGGCATTGGAACATTTGATGGAACTTTCATCGTTTTCGAGAAATTACGCTAAACCCCGTTTGCACTTGGGAGCAAACGGACTATACATGTGTCGTCCGAGAATGATTGACAGTGCAGTTTAAAAACAGTTTTATACAGGTTAAAATTTGGATGCTGATCTACATGTACATGATGTTGGGTGGTAGCTGATCCTTGAAGGTCTCCAAGCTGTGTGCTGAGACTGTTGAGGAAGGCAGCTGGTTCCAGATACGAATGACACTTGGGAAGAAGGAGAAGAGAAGAGTGTTCCGATAGGGTCAAAAGTCTATTTTTAGTGTGACACTAATATTATTTTACGTCAAACGTAAATTAATTTACGTCCAACGTAAATTAATTTACGTGCAATTTACGTCCAACGAAAAATAATTTACGTCCAACGTAAATTATTTTACGTGCAACGTAAATTAATTTACGTCCAACGTAAATTATTTTACGTCCAACGTAAATTAATTTACGTTGGACGTAAAATAATATTAGTGTCACACTAAAAATAGACTTTTGACCCTATTGGTGCGTCTAACTTGTTTTGTGACACCAGAGCTCATTTGCATATAGCCAATCAAATTCGGTTTTACAAAAGTTCAACATGGGGACTCTCTGAAATAAAAGCCGGTACCAGGACAGTTTTCTTGTCTCAACCGGGCTTGATAGCTAAATCGGTAACGCGTCTGACTACCGATTCAAGGGTTGTATCCGCCACGCGGGTTCGAATCCTGGCCCGGCCCGGACATATTTTTCGTAGAGATTTGGTCATGAATTCTTTCAGTTGTCAGTTAATGGCAAAAATATGTGCAGGAGTACTGGTTAAGCAGGAGTACTGGTTACAGATGGTCTGGATCCGCCCAGGAAAATGTGGTTAGTTTAACTAACGGTATCCCTTATGTGCCTCTGGGGCCCGGTTACCTCAAAATCCATACTCTCTCTCTTTTCTTATCTCATCACAAGCGAATAGAAAAGATGCACACCAAGATGGTTCGTACGATATTTTGGGGTCTCTTTCTTCTTCTTCCTCTTATTATTATTATTATCATTATCTTCAAATCAATATAAAGTACCTACAAATAAAATTATAAAGCTTGAAATGTATAACTTCAAGCTGTTATCAAATTCAAAGGCGTGCGAGGATATCGGCGCTTGAGAAAGATGCAACACAAGTCAGGTTAAACCCTCAGCAACTTTACCTCAAAATTTGCTTTCATAACACAACATTCTCTCTCAAGCAACAAGTAGCCTATATTGAAAGCATACCGACGTATACACGAAAGCCATATAAATAGTCATGATTTGCTAATTGCAATTTGCATAATTTACGTAGGAAGTAAAATAATTTACGTCCAACGTTAAATAATTTACGTCGGACGTAAATTATTTAACGTCCAACGTAAATTATTTTACGTCCGACGTAAAATAATTTACGTCCGACGTAAGTTAGTTATCTCAATAGACTGTGATGAGTAACTGAATATTTCACTACTTAAACTGTGTCTTTCGGTGTAATAATAAGTCAAGTGCACAAGTACGAGGGATGATCAAAAAGTTCCCGGAAAAGTTCTGTATTCTCTTTACTGTTTTACTTTCTTCAATGAAAATTCACACTATCCGACTTTAATGTAATTGTGATTCAAATCATACAAAACAATTGACTTATGTCTAACCAGTTTCATGCACGCGCCACCAACGTAACGACCGGTAACGTGACCCGGCCCAGCTAACGTTACGTTGCATTTTTATCGTTTCTAATAACAATTTCTGAACGTTGTTTATCTATGAAATGTATGTACTAACGTTAATTCATTCACCTAAACTTAGAAATATGTATCTTACCTTTAATTTCATAACTTATTTTGTAAGTTGTTTTGATCCTTTTAACGAAATGATGTCTAATTCCAACGTACCCTTTAAAAACAAATGTGTGGGGATGGGGTAATTCAAGGGCAGATAATTTGCATTACGCTATAAAATGGAATTGTTATGATCAAGTTTCATGAACCTTAGATAATGGCGATTCGTTATATATGTGATGTACCCTTTCAGTAGAACTATTCCAGCAATACGACAACGCAATCTGATATCTGCAGCGGCATTAGCTGTCCATCAAAAGTCTTAAATCAAGCAGCAGCAAGGCTACATCAGCAAGCTTTGTCAAAATCCAGCCATAGTCTTAAGATAAGTCCTTTTGTATAAGTAGCTTCATGTACCACACTCTTCTAAATGCTGCACATAGTAATAAATTAATATGATCTTAATAATGACAAAGATGGCCGATACATCGTTGCTGCTGGGTGAGATGAGAATTTGCTTGAAGTCCATTATGCTGCCGTTTTCAGGTTGTGTTGCCGTATTGCTGGAATGGTTCAACTGAAAGGCATAAATCATTTATCTAACGAATTGCCATTATCTCTAGTTTATGAAACCTTATCATAACACTTCCGTATTATAAGGTAAAGTAAGTTATCTGCCTTTGAATTACCCCACCCCACTAATTTACTGATTAAAGGCCACGTTGGACTTAGCAATCATTTCGTAAAAAGAATCAAAACAACTTACAAAATTTGTAATTAACATCAAGATAAGATATATGTTTTTAAGTTTATGTAAAGTAATTCATGTTTACATTAATAATTTGTGAGTAAGCAACGTTAGAATTTTGCTATTAGAAAAGATAAAATGAAACGTAACGTTAGCTGGGCCGGGTCACGTTACCGGTTGTTACGTTGGTGGCGCGTGCGTAAAACTGGTCAGACATAAGTTAGTTGTTTTGTATGATATGAATCACAATTACATTAAGGTTGCCTGGTATAAAATTTTATTGAAGAAAGTAAAATAATAAAAGGCGTACAGCACTTTTCCGGGAACTTTTTGATCATCCCTCGTACATTGGAAATTAAACAATTTTAGTTACGATACTCCTCTCTCTGTAGTGGATATTTTCCAAAATAAAAAGCACTGCTGTTTTGCTGATTCCCTTTTAGTCTAGTTTTTAAACTGTACACTGATCAAGTGAACATGAATTACGTATAAAATAATTCGCTCTGGACATTACGGACTATACATGTATCTGTATAACGTGCAAGACTCGCAGGGTCACAGACCCACTAACTAGCAACACCGGACGAGCGGATGCCCAAGCTGATTTGAGTCTTCTCTTGGCGCTCATACCACTTTGTTGGTTTTGTCAGGTCGCGACTCAGTTATAACCTGCCACTGGTGATACTCGAACAGTATTAGAGGTATAAGCAGATCAATGATTTTGTAACCTGTGAGTTCCGCTGCTTCATATAATGGATTTATTCCGCTATAAAACGGGGGGAGGGGCGGGTCTCACCTCTAGAATGACCCCAAATATCTAAATAATTCTTAAAAAATTCTGCTATAAGATGGGTTTTGCTACTATTTGATAGGACACGTCTCTCTGTTCTTCGGGGTTTACGAAAGCTGATGGGGTGGTCGGTTCGTGCAATGGCGCTCGGTAACTTTCATTGCCGTGGCGTCCCACTAATTAGACTAAAAGTTGGACAAGAGCCTACTGTTCTTGCAGTAGGTGCGGGTGGGGTGTTTGGATATTTTTCTCTCGTCATTTCTGTTTTCTGTCTCCCTGCCTCCGGGAGACGGTCCGATGTAGACTGAACCACAGTCTCAGAGGGCCGTAAAACCCAAAACAACAACAATAACGTCAGCTGAGTGGGTACATCTGTTCATCATTTCCGCCATTTTCCTAGAGGAGCAAATTCTTTTCTTTTAGAGATGAAAGTGGTCAAAAAGTCCAAACTCGTAGGTCATTTAAACATAGACAATTCCGGAATATCTTAGATACACAGACCTGGACCCCAAAAACAGGTGTGAACAGGTGCCCGCGGCTGGTAAGCATCACCTGCCTATTATAAAACCCGCCATATTTATGTGTATGTGAAAAAAGTCAGTGAAAATGAAAGTCCAGTATGAGTGAGTAGCTTCCCTCTTTCAACAAAGTATTGATCTTTGAAACAGGCCCTAACATAGCGAACAAGCTGAGAAACATAAACTCCGTATGCAGGTGCCGAAGGAATATTACTACTCAAAAATGGAAAGTTTACTGTGGGAAAATTGAAGTCGTCCCTCCTGGCTTAAAGCCTCGTAACAAGCTTTCCATTGTCAATATAGAGATAATTCGAATTGAGAAAAGTGGCGAAAACGAATTAGGCAGATTTCTTCACCCTGGAAAGGTACTTATTCACCCAAATATGTACATTATCAGGTGTACACTCAGACCCTAAACTACCATACATTATTCTATTTAATGCCCCGGGGACGTTACATTTTAGGAAAGGGGGCGTGATTTAGGGTCTAAAGTGTAGTAAGTCAGCCACTGCTAAAATACCTCCAACAAACAGTAACTGGGAATGGAAATACTTTCAGAGGTACGAGCTCCAATATTTTTTTGCCTCCCTTCTCAGTAAGGGACAACTCTTAAAGCAAAGGATTTGCTCCTCTAAGAACATTGTTTTCCTTTAAGTGTAGACCCTGTTTCACAGAGCAACCGCAATCAGAGAAACAGGCAAGTTAATATGACATTTTTTCCGAAAATCGGAAACTTGAGAATTTTTACTAATAATTAAAATTTCTTCATTATCGGTGTAATGCTTCTTCTCGGCCGATTATAAGCAGTTGGTCAGCAGGCACACGGCGATGAATCAATGTTGATACAGCGTCATTTCATTCTTTGAAGAGCTACTTTATTCTTTGAAGAGCTACTTTATCCAACGAAGCACGCAGTAAGTTGACATATGCGTCATTTGACCAATGGAATCTTGTGAAATGTGGAGCAATATCGAAATTATACGAGGCTGCGCCTCGAAAAAACTAGACATGTCAGACAACGATCAGAACAAGTTCCATCAAATTCCCTGATGTCGGCGATTTTTTTCTGAAATGTATTATCTCTAACACAGCGTAATATCCAGAGCGAATTAGTTTATACGTAATTCATGTTCTCTTGATCAGTACAGTTTAAAAACTAGATTAAAAGGGAATGAGCAAACCAGCAGTGCTTTTTATTTTGGAAAATATCCACCACAGAGAGAGGAGTATCGTAACTAAAATTATTTAATTTCCAATGTACTTGTGCACTTGACTTATTATTACACTGAAAGACACAGTTTAAGTAATGAAATATTCAGTTACTCATCACAGTCTATTGAGATCACTAATTTACGTCGGACGGAAATTAATTTACGTTGGACGTAAATTAATTTACGTCGGAAGTAAAATAATTTACGTTGGACGTTAAATAATTTACGTCCGACGTAAATTATTTAACGTTGGACGTAAATTATTTTACGTCCGACGTAAATTATGCAAATTGCAATTAGCAAATCATGTCTATTTATATGGCTTTCGTGTATGCATCGGTATGCTTTCAATATAGGCTACTTGTTGCTTGAGAGAGAATGTTGTGTTCTGAAAGCAAATTTTGAGGTAAAGTTGCTGAGGGTTTAACCTGAACTTGTGTTGCACCTTTCTCAAGCGCCGATATCCTCGCACGCCTGTGAATTTGATAACAGTTTGAAGTTATACATTTCAAGCTTTATAATTTTATTTGTAGGTACTTTATATTGATTTGAAGATAGTAATAATAATAATAATAATAATAATAATAATAAGAAGAAGAAGAAGAAGAAGAAGAAGAAAGAGACCCCAAAATATCGTATGAACTATCTTGGTATGCATCTTTTCCATTCGTTTGTGATGAGATAAGAGAAGAGAGAGAGTATGGATTTTGAGGTAACCGGGCACCAGAGGCACATTAGGGATACCGTCAGTTAACCTAACCACATTTTCCTGGGCGGACCCAGACCATCTGAGTGCTTAACCAGTACTCCTGCTTAACCAGTACTCCTGCACATATTTTTGCCATTAACTGACAACTGAAAGAATTCATGACCAAATCTCCACGAAAAATATGTCTGGGCCGGGCCAGGATTCAAACCCGCGTGGCGGATACAACCCTTGAATCGGTAGCCAGACGCGTTACCGATTTAGCTATCAAGCCCGGTTGAGACAAGAAAACTGTCCTGGTACCGGTTTTTATTTCAGAGAGTCCCCAAGTTGAACTTTTGTAAAACCGAATTTGATTGGCTATATGCAAATGAGCTCTGGTGTCACAAAACAAGTTAGACGCACCAATAGGGTCAAAAGTCTATTTTTAGTGTGACACTAATATTATTTTACGTCCAACGTAAATTAATTTACCTTGGACGTATATTATTTTACGTTGCACGTAAATTTGACCCTATCGGAACACCATAGGGTTCACTGTCGACCGTGGGATGGCAAGTTTCATGTTGTGACCTCTGGACGCTCTTGTTGGTACCAGGAATGGCGTGACTGGGATAGAAACCAGATGTTCCACTCAGTAACATTACAGTCTTGCTCTGCATCCTCCGTTGTTGGAGAGTATTCCACTAGAGATCTGCTAGCATGGCTGTAACGCTACTGGTTCTGCTGTAGTCACCCTTCACAAACAGCGCCGCTCTTCGCTGGACGAGTCGGTAAATAGCTATACATAGCTAATGTTTTCACTGTTATAATATGTCCGACTATAAATAAAATTTCTATTTGTATAAATAAAATTTGTATTTGTATTTATTTATTTGGACCATCTCTACTTTGTTTACATTGCGTTGAGTGTGCGGGTCCCATACACAGGAGGCATATTCCATGGTTGGCCGTACTAGTGACTTATAACATTTAAAGGTTTGCGTGGGTGGGTGCAGCCAGTATACCCATAAATGGCCTTGTTCCACTGTGTGCCTTGTTCCCCCAAGTAGGCGTACCAGGAATCATCATTCCCTGCAATTTCAAACCCCATTGGCT
The DNA here is from genome assembly GCA_963989385.1 of Ctena decussata. Taxonomy (NCBI): domain Eukaryota; kingdom Metazoa; phylum Mollusca; class Bivalvia; order Lucinida; family Lucinidae; genus Ctena; species Ctena decussata. Next base: position 71,010,254 of record OZ022504.1, read on the forward strand.
GGGACTGACACTTACAAGTCCAGTTTTTCCCTTCAGACTATTAGAGATTGGAATTCCATGGAAGAGTCCCTTATTTCTGCTGCTGAGTGTGCAGAAGATTCAGTTACTATGTTTACTTCTCTTATAAGGGCTAGGGACTAGCTTCCCTGATTCACAGGTCCTGGTGAATGATTGTCCTTGGACGTATCGCCAGTAAACTATTCTGATTCTGATCCTGATCCTTCACTGTTGATGGACAGCTGTGAAGGTTCCTCTTTAGGAAGTTGAGGCTTGTAGTTGCCTTCTTGGCTGTAATTTCCACATGTGTGTTCCATGATAGGTCGGTGCCAATGGTCAGCCCAAGGTATTTTGCGTTCTTGACTGTCTGCAGCTTTGTCCCATGGATGCAATATTCATGTGTGACGGGATTTCTTCTGTTTGTTATCCGTATGACCTCACATTTGTCTGGGTTAAACTGCACCAGCCAATTACGCTCCTATTCTTGTAGTTTGACTAGGTCTTCTTGAAGAAGGGCCTGATCTTCCTTTGACCATATGAATCTGTAGACAAGCGAGTCATCTGCGAACAGTCTGGTGGTAGATGAGATCTTTTCTTGCATGTGATTTACGTAAATGAGGAACAGCAGAGGCCCAAGGACAGTTCCCTGTGGGACGCCTGATGTGACGTTTGTTTCATTGGAATGGGTACCTTCAAGGACGACTTCTTGTTGTATGTCATCCAGAAAGTCAGCAATCCATTGGTTTAGACTGTCTCTCACACCATAATGACGTAGCTTCTCCAGCAGTCGCTTGTGTGGAACTTTATCAAACGCCTTGCTGAAATCCAGCAGCACGGCGTCGATTTGCTCACCATCATTGAGGCCCTTAGCCAGGTCTTGTAATGTCAGGATCAGCTGTGATTTGCAAGAGCGGCGTTTTCTGAAAACATGCTGTGCATCATTGAGCATCTGATGACTGTCGAGGTGTGTAATCACATGGCTATGCACAATGTGTTCAAGAATCTTGCAGCATATTGATGTTAAAGAAACAGGCCTGTAATTAGCTGGTTTATGTCTGTCGACCTTCTTGAATACTGGAAAGATAAACGGTTTTTTCCAGTCTTGTGGTATATTTACCTGGTCGAGAGATGCTTGAAAAATCATTGTGAGTATATCTGACACTTCATCACTTAGGGACTTCAGTAGTCTTCCTGATATAGCGTTGGGTCCTGTGGCTTTAAATGGGTTGATGTCATTCAGGAGTTTAAGGACACCTTTTCTGTTTACCACGATTGGTCTTACGCTTGGATGGTTGGCAGAGTTCATCCTCGGGAGGGTTGTTGTATTCTCAACAGTGAAAACGGAAGTGAACTGATCATTGAGAATATTTGACTTCTGGACGCTTTCACTGCGGTTGATTCCACTTGACTGTAATGGAGCTACCCCGATGACATTGCATTTTTTACTCTTGATGAAGTTGTAGTGTTTTCTGTTTGGTCATCACTCACTAAGCCATTGACATAGGCAGAGTAGGCTTTCCTGCATTCCTTTTGGTTTTCTGTCTTCAGCTACTTGTATCTGTCCAAGTCTGAGCTCTTTCTTAAGATCCTGGCTTTCTTATATGCTCTTTTTTTCTGTGTGATAGCCTCTTAGGTCTCGGTTGATCCAAGGCAGGCTAAAGCGGATTGAAGAGAATTTGGACGGAATGTGATCAGTCATGAGCTGAGTGCATTTGCTACTAAACTCAGTCCACATGATTTCGACATCTGTCTTGATCAAGTTTTACTTCTCTTAAGGTGGTGATTTATGGTAAATGTAAAAATCTGTATAAAACCATAAAAAGTAACGTATCTCCCTGAAAGTCAGCAGACTTCTTATTTTTGTTGTTCTTTACAGTTTAGAATACAAAATAGACGCATATGCTGCTTAAAAAAGTGTTTTTATAAGGAAAGATCAAAGGGTAACTTTCTGCGAATAAATCTGAAAAAAATAATATCGTTATTGAAAATTTACGTAGTGCTGAAGGTGCATTATTGCATACTGAAGAGCGTCCTAGCAATTATTTATTCCAACTCTTTCTCAAATTGTAATGTAGACCAGATGAAAACGGTAGCTTTTTCTCAAATGTTCAACCATGTACAAAGTAGATGTACACTGGACGCATTTATAAACTATAGGATAGGCAAGCATACCTATGAGAACACCTACAATATAAATAATACATTACTGACATGATCAGTGGTGTGTAGATGAAATTGTTCAACCTTGTTAAAATAGTCTCACCTGTCTCACCTGTGTGTTTTGACAAAAATTTGGACACAGACTGCATCTTTTTTCATCTGCTCAGCCTGATAATGTGTGAAAGAGTTTGAAAAAATAATTGCTAGGACGCTCTCCATTATGCAACAAGGTACTCTAAGCACTAAGTATATTTTCAATAATGATATTATTTTTTCAGATTTATTCGCAGAAAATTACCCTTTGATCTTCTCTTATAAAAACACTTTTTAACAATAACAAATGCCGCATTTTGGGATTCTAAATTATGAGAAACAACATAAAGAAGGCATCTGCTAAGTTTTGGAAAGATCAGTGTTATTTTGAGTATTTAATGCAGATTTTTGTCTTAGTCCCAAATCAGCGATTATCACCACCTTAACCCTTAGGTCCACCGCACATATTTGTGATGGTCAGCCTAAGTTCAATCCGACTCACTAAAATGGCAGTTTAATGCACTGGCAGTGTTCATAATGATCTGACCTCATTCGAAATTAATACTCAGCCCAGTTCATATCTATTCTCCGTATGAACAGTCCATATTTTGGTTACTTTTATCAAGTGTTACACATAGGGTCAACTTAAATAAGGTAAATATTGCTGTGTATTTGACTGTTTTACTTCCACAAAAATACATGTTCTCTTTCTATTTTTGATAAACGGTTACAATCAAAAGCAAGCGTCTACAATGCTTTTTTTTTTTTTTTGCAGATGCAAGTGTATGAGTTACTCAATATTTCATATCATTTTCTGAGCAGAAAAATACTCATTGATTGTTTGGGCCTGTGTTATGGTCAGCCATCACACCAGAAGAAATTAACATTACGGCTTTCAATCATGCGTCATTCGTTGGATATGTAGTGACACCTTGAGCTAAACAAAATAAGTATGTTATGGTTCACCATCATTTAAGTTCATTTGAAATGCATAGTTAGGCATCACAAATGATGGAAACCGTAAATCCCCCGACTGATAGTATAGCATTGTGTCGTTTAGTTGGATGATACATGTAGATGACTTCGCGATTCCAACATAATTTCAGCTAAACAATACATTATTTCAGCTAAACGGTATTTACCTCAAGGCGCTCCGATAGATGGGTTTGCATGGAACCTCGGTTACGACTTAACTATTAGAAGAATTGTACGATAAGTACTGTGTTGCCTGAAAAGATTCACACAAAATTTTGCAAACGACTTGGTATCGGAAAAAGGCCGTTTCCGGCCTGTATTAAAATTCACTTGGTTTATTGCTTATCGTCTGCATATGGGTATACAAACAGAAATAATGTTTCTTCTTTGTGAATTCTTAGAGAACATGATTACTGACAAAGCAGTGTTGTGTTAGGCCCGATTAGGGAAAATTGCAAGAAAATATGTTAAAAGCTTTCCCTTCAAACAAATAAAACGGAATTGGGCTACCACTTTTTATAAGTATTTTTGGTTTGTTGCATGTTCTCGCTGAACCCGACATCCCCTTCCCGGTCCCCTTGTTTGTCGTCTTTCTCGGGTTATGGGGATTGAGGTGGCGCAGTCGGGGGCGTCCGCACACGCGAGTTAGCAGGTAGGCTTCCCTTACCTGCAGTATGATGCTGCTATTTCTTTATTTACCCTAATGTGCTTAAATTTTGGGACACCTAAACCATTAATTTTCCATTTGGAATAATTTGTGCTCGAGGACGGATGTCCATTGCGGCGCTATAGTAGTCAAGTGTGACGGCAGCGTGTACCATATAGATGTAGATTGCCTGGTGCCGAGACCTGTCCAACACCTTTTCGTTTCAAACTTTTGGGGTATTCATACTCGTATTTGACAACTGACCCGAACATAAAGAGCTGGCTGTAAGTCCGGCGGTCAACCTACATTATTATTATTGGTTTAAACAGTATTTTATTCAGTTAAGCTACATACATATATACAAATACAAATCATTTCAATGTAGGATCTGACGGTAAGTGGAATGCTTGTATAATAGTCATCTCCTATTTTATTGTTATTATTATCACTACTACTACTACTACTACTACTACTACTACTACTACTACTACTATTTCTGATCAAATGCACAAGAAAAGCGAAAAAAATGAGCAAAAAAAAAATATAAAAAAAAAATAGCGAACACTGACAAATCTGTCTTTTCGTTGTTTTTTTTCAAAGCTGCATGCGCTCCGGAAGGCTGACACAATATATATAGTTCCTTGAGTAGTTAGAGGCTCCGCTATATAGTTTTCTGCGCGTGACACAGTGAGAGTTTATCCATACTCAGTTGCCGAGATAACAGATTGAAAACATCTTTTACCTCGTTTTCATCGTTATACACGGTGAATAAAATTCTATGGAGGACGCTGCCTTAACATTTCAAAATATATCGCTTAGGTCTTAAACAATACGTAAACAAATAAAACTTGATTGAGCCGTCTTTCCGGTTGAAAGAGATCAAGTTTTATCTTCCTTTTGTCGGCCTTTGACTTACTTTTGTGCACCCTTTTACTGATTCCTTACAGCCTTTAGTTGTCACATCTAAACTCGGATTTCCGGTACCCGGCACTATCGGCCGAGTGGCTGAAGCACAGACACACGTGCCAGAGCGAAACGAGTGTCTTTCTTTCTTTCTTCCATTTACGCCTTAATCCCCGAAGGGGACACAGACGGTGTACTTTTGTACACTCCGGTGTTGCAGGATGAAAGCCTACATATAGCCATGTAGCTATTGTTGGGATCTTTAACCTGCACAGGGGACGACTCTCCCTGCACAGGGGGCCTCCAGTCAACGTCCCGATCCGAAGGACGGCACACTTGTTAGCATTATCCCTGCAAACGATGGTAGAAAAACGCATTCGGACATAGGAAGATTTCGCCTCGGATGAGGATCGAACCCACGACCTCTGGCTTCAGAGTCAAGTGCATTAACCACTGAGCCACCGCGCTTCTTTCTTTCTTTCTATATATACTGATACACCCTCTGTCTCTCGAGGATTATGTGTACACTCCGGGGTTGCAGGATGAAAGCCTACATATAGCCATGCAACTATTGTAGGGATCTTGAACATGCACAGTATGACTCCCTGCACAGGGGGCATCCAGTTAATGGCCTGATCCGAAGGACGGCACACTTGTTAACATCATCCCTGCAAATGATGCTAGAAAAACGCGTTCGGACATAGGAAGACTTCGCCCTGGGCGGGGATCGAACCCGCGACCTCTGGCTTCAGAGTCAAGTGCACTAAGCCACCGCGCTTCTCTGTGCGCAGAAGGCCCGCACTTTAAAAGCTCTCTGTCAACCAAGCAATAGAAGAGTACATCTACCTTCCGAGACAGAGAAGGCTAGAGCGCCAAAGGAGAGGGATGAACTGCGTCTTTCATATGCTGTGCCCAAGATACGGTGGACTTTTTACACCCACTGCCCCTATGACCACACCCACTATGCCACGGCTACACTCTATGAGAAATCTTTATGTCAAAAGTCGACCAAGTGGCTCGGTTGTTCAGTTGGCAGAGTGCGCGCACGGTAAGCGAGAGGCCCTGGGTTCAAGTCCCGGTCGGGCCACGATTTTTTCCTCTCCCATGACATTTGAACATTGGTCCGTGGTACCGAGCAGATTCGGGGACGAACCTAATTAAGCAGGGGGGAAATGTCTAAGGTCGACCACGCAAGTGGCTCAGTAGCTCAGTTGGCAGAGTGCTCGTACGGTAAGCGAGAGGCCCTAGGCTCGAGTCCCGGTTGGGCCACGATTTGTTCCTCCCCTGTGACATTTGGTGGTTCAGTATGGGTTCACGGCTAGATCCGCGAGCATCAAAAGGTGCATGTCTCGTTGGTTCTCGGTGGTACCGTGTAGATTCGGGGACGAACCTAATAAGGCAGGGGGAAGATGTCAAAGGTCGACCAAGTGGCTCGGTAGCTCAGTTGGCAGAGTTCTCGCACGTAAAGCGAGAGGCCCTGGGTTCAAGTCACGGTCAGGCCACGATTTTTCCTCCCCGTGACGGCTACAAGGCTATGAGAAACCTTTACATTTGTTCGAAGCACACTGGGTGCGGATATCCTGGTCTACTGTATTCACACTGGTCTGGCATTCAACACAGGCAACGAAGACAACGTACAAGGAACCTGCTGGTTCTGCTCATCAGGATAAGTTTGTTTCAGAAGTATAGTCTCACGGACCATCCGACCCCCTACTCTTGAAATAGGACTCAAAAGTTTTACTGAATTGATATGCATATTCAAGAAATGCTTGAAAACAATTTTTGGGCTACAACGACCAGCCAACGAATTGGTGAAAAACCTTATTCAAGCACTGCATTTATACTAGACAAAATTTCTTCGAAAATCTGGTCTGACTAAGAGGTCTAACAAACTGCCGGGTCCGTAAGAATCATAGTTTGAAATTAATGTAAGAAGTATGCGAAATAATCGTGTTTTAAAGTACGTTGCCTCGTTGCCTGTGTTGAATGCCAGACCAGCGTGGTATTGAATGCACCGGGTATAAACCAGTCCGCCAATTTTCGCTTCCTGCAGAGACTGTCCGTCATATTTGGCTTCCTGCCGAGACTGTCCGCGTGATTCTGCTTCCTGCTGAGATTGTCTGCGTGATTCTGCTTCCTGCCGAGGCTCTCGGCAGGAAGCAGAATCATGCGGACAGTCTCGGCAGAAAGCCATTTTTCCAGGACAGAAGTCTCGGCAGGAAGCAAGAGATCGCGGACAGTCTCGATGGAATTCAAATATGATGTACAGTCTCTGCAGGAAGCGAAAATTAGCGGAATCGATTATACCCTGTGGTATGTAGCCAGTAGGAATCGAAACCGTAGCACCCAGACACTCCTTTGTCACACATGAGCTATATAGTCAGGATGGCCTATGACCTTTAGTTAGGCTTTTACTGAGTTTTACTAGGATCTTAGACACTTATTTTGCCCTAGACTGGTTCCAGTCGAATCTGTAAATATAGCCAGACCCTATGTCATCAGTAGAGAATTTTTTAGCATAGGGTCTGGGGCTAGACTAATTTTGCTCATATATTATATAACTGCTGTTTATATTAAAACGTTCAGAAAAATTGTGCACAGACAACAGGCCTTAAAGATATGAATAATACATTATTACATATTATGTGAAAATGACTGCTGGTTAGACCTTTTAGGGGTGATTAAATCCCTAGTCTACTTTAGGCGAACTGACCTTTTATGTCAACCAGCACTATGTAATAGTCTAGTTTAGTCCATTTCATAGCTTGAATGATTGTTGAGGCACCACCGATGACTCTGCAACGACATCTCTCAACCTGGTTCTGTTTTCAGCAGCCCTTGTTGTGCTTGGAGAGTCCATCACGAGAACCACAGTTTCAGCCATTAGATAAAATATGTTTAAATAATAAACAATATGTCTTTCCCTCTTCTTTTTGCTATCATTGGGATCGTTTTGCCCTTTTATCATATATAATTCCCAAAATACATAATTATAGGCTATCTAAATCCATGAAATCTGTCTGTTAATTTTTTTTATAATATGGGGTTTTCCTTCAAATACAATCCGAAAGATCTACTTATTTATAATTTAAGTAAAAAAAAAAAAAAAAAAAAAAAACGAGTGGGTGGCATAGTGTTCGGGAGTGTTCGCCTTTCCCGCAGGGGAGGGGTGCGGGAGTCGTGATTAGATTCTCAACGGGCGGCGCGTGCCAGTGTTATGAGCTTGTTATGGTTGCGTACATAGGGACCGTGGCCTTGTCAAGTAATAGCTACTGCAATAGCAACACTGCAAACAGCGATATGAGTCTAAAACTCACTGCAAGCTATACACCACCACTTGTTGACACGGCCATCTTACTTTAATGTATACAGTTCCTCATTGGCTAAAGAAAACTACAAATAACTGACTATAATTAAAGGCAAACCCTAACCCATTTACCCTCTACTGATTAGGAAAATGCGGTATACGGTATACATGTAATTGTATCAGGATATCAGATTTCGGCTATGACCTTGATCTATAGTTCATGCTTTCATGACTATCAGTTTCACATATATGTTTACTCTCTAATTCCTGGTTTAAAGGTAGGTTCCTGTACTTTGGAATGCATCATAATTTTGATGATCTTTCATCCAAGTTGTTGGAAAGCACTTATAAAAGGGGAATGAATAAGTTTCACTAAAAAGTGTAAATCAAAAAAAAATATCAGAAAAGTTGTTTTGCAAGGGATTTTCTAGCTCTGCTTCGCACACCAGTTAGCTGCATTTTTAGTTCGCGCCAAAAATAGATAACGCTGCTGACGTCATGCTGCATTGCATTTTGGGATAGTTTTAACCCATCCGCCATGCCAGGACCTCTAGAAGAGCTCATGGCAAGAGAAAATTGACCTTTGGAGAATGGCATAAGAAATCTTGCACTTATAGACATAATAAACATAGTTATTTTTAGAACTGGAATTCCAACGAAAGAAAATAAACCAAAACGGAAAACGACTATTTTCTTCCACATCTGACGATTTTCTCAGTAACAATAGATTCACAAAAATAAGATAATTCAATACTACTCAGAAAGAGACGAAATTATTTTGTGAACATAATTGTTATCGCTAGTCCAGGAACCTACCTTTAAAAGACATTCCACGATCCTAATCAAGAGTGAATCGGAGGTAAACGTATATGGTCACACGCCTGATAAACTATCACAGTTACCTCCGACGGAGGTAACTGTGATAGTTTACCAGGCGTGGTTTAGCGCTCTCAAATATCACCTTAGGTGGCCTTGCTGTGATAATATCAGGGTCATTTTCTTTTCATCGCTGTCTTCTGTCTCTAAGCATGTTTAGTTATCTCAAGGATTGATGAATGATACGGATGAACGGACGGACTGGTCGGATGTTCTTGTGTAATGTGAGGACAAAGAACAGGATAGAGTCGATAGGCCAGGAATGCCCAGGATGCTTACCTAAATTTCAGATTTTAACATTTTATTTTGCAACTGTCTTTACTGATAATTGACACTCATGATGCATTTCTCAAGATCAGCGTATAAGAGTTGCAACATAAAGAAATTTTCAGGAGCAAGAGATACGCTCGTACCAGAAATGATTTTCTGACGAGCCAAACCTATTATTGGAGCAGGTTTGAAATATCTGTCGAAACTAAATAAAATTCAGTACTCGTTTTGATAGAGCCGCCTGATATCTGAATGTTTTAGCAAAACGGTAACATCACAGTCACCCAAGAAGCTAAACCAATCTTAACACTTTTTAAAAAGCGCCAGTGATGAAAACGGCAGAATTTGCAAACAGTGCAGATCTTGATGAGGTGGCTCATAATGAGGCACCTCATCTAGATCTACACTGTTAGCCCTCTAGTTTTTGAATTTTCAATATGATATAGCTTGGATGAAACATATTTTGAAATTTTTGCAGACGTACATTTTGTCGTCTGCTCAAGTTTTGGCGCTTGAATGGTTAAATGACTGCTGTACTAGTTAGCGAATAAAAATTCAATCTACAACAAGAGATCCAAATGCTGATTAAAGAGCAGTCTGATCAGGGTCTACACTGTTTGCCATTTCATCTGCATCTTTCAGTGGACACACTACTGCATTGTTAAACCAAACTGTTCCAAGTTATGGCAATTACGATACGTTACGTTATGGTAATTATTTTAAGTGTCCCAAGTTTTAGAACTTTCACGGTAACTTTACATTTACAAGATTTCTTGATGCCAAGCATTATCACGGGCGGGCGGGGGGGGGGTCACTTCCATTATAAAGCAGGGTATATATGTGCCGCTGGAATAGCCCTACTTTTTTGATCTGCCAGATACATCAATAGGTATGATTTTACAGACTAATATACACGAAAAGGTCTTATTTCTCCAAGCTCTGTATATACAAAAAGCCAGCTTATCTGATTTTTGTTATCAAAAAGAAACAAACAAAAGGACCAGAGCCATATGAACCGCGACACGACGAAACCAGCAAAGTTGCATGTGAACCCAGCGAGGATTCAGGTCAGCCTGGGCATCCACTCAGTCTGATCAGTATTCGCTCTGCGCTTTACGGAGAGTTCAGGGTCTTAGCTACCTCCATGCGGACAGCGACGACTCTGATCAGACTGGGCGGATACCCAGGCTGATCTGTCTTCGCTAGGCGCATATACCGCTCTGTTGGTTTTCTCGTGTCACGGCTCATATGTACAATGCTGAAGGCTCAGCTTTTGCCAGATTTCAACAGAACAAGTTTGGTTTCTTAGTCTCTTCGACATGTGTGTGAAAAATGGCGGAACCGTTTCTACAAAATTCAGAAAAGCTGGCGTCGGACTGCTTCAAACCGTGTTCGATCTGGAGGATTTGTACAATTATGAAAACATGCACACTTAGTCAATTCTAGAAATCTGAGATTTATGTGTGCCACGATTTCAGAGAATTTGAACACATGTAGTTTTTTCATTTGTTGATGGACAGTGTACGCCGATCATTTTGCTATAATAATCCGTTATAAGTACTGGCATTGAAGGTGTTACAAAAGTACGCAGAATTAGACCAGAGCCCAGGAGCCATATTTATAAAACCACTTAAGTCGTTGCTATGCTGTTGCTAAGGCTAAATTTCTATGTTGGGGATTCCTTACATCTATGAAATTTGCTCTGGAGGAACAGTCTGGAAAAGACTGTTCCTCTAGAGCAAATTTCATAGTTGTAGGGAATCTCCTTCATAGAAATGCAGCCTTAGCAACAGTATAGCAACCACTTAAGTCGTTTTATAAATATGGGCCCAAGTTCAGATTCTTAACTTTACGGACAGCCTTGAATTTAAAGTAGAAAATTTCACGCGAAGAAAATGTTTTTAATCGTATTCAGAATCACTGTTTTCGCGTGATCCTACCGACAATGGTTATGCATTTGAAATGAGAAAGAAAACTCAAATAAATTTTGTTTTTGATAGCTTTTAAATGGACCTAAAATTTATTACCTTAAATTTAAGATCGTCCATAAATCTAAGAAATGTTTGTGAACCCTGGGCCCTGGTTCAAAATTATTCTTAACATTAAGAACAACCTAGAATATCTATATTTAAATCATATTGAGAACCAGTTTCCGCGTGTTCCTAATGACAATGTTCATGAAGTTATAATGGGAAAGAAGATACCAAATAAATTTTGTTTTTTGTAAAATTTTATTTAAGCATGAAATTTTCTACCTTAAATGTTAAGGTCATACATACTTAAGTTTAAGGAAAGATTTTGACCCTGGGACCAGATTGGACAATAACAAGAATGCACCTCCAACCCAAGCACTTGCGCCTGGTGCAACAATAGGGAAAATTCGATTCAGGATCTAGGTTTTAGGCACTGCTCACTTGTACAGATGACTGAAATGTCTAAGATAAAGGTTTATGTAGCTTGCATTTGCAAAGTGCAAAAGTCCAGACCAATCTGCGCACATGTGATGTGCGCAGACTGGTCTAGGCTTGCGCAGTTTGCTGACACTCAAAGGCTGCCCATATGTTCGCAATCTCTTTGTGGTCTAGGGATTGAAATAAAAACAATAAAACACCGTTCCCTGATTTTCTTGTTTCCTGTTCCTATGGAAAACAAAACAGACAGCACATTTATTTTTAACAAATTTAAAACTAAAACAACAGCTACAAACGATGGGCATTATCTTTATGACCATAAAGCTAAACATTATTTTGTATTTACAGGAATTTACAAACATGATGTCCGAGGACTGAATGCCAACATTATGCATGACGTGACTGCGTATTTACAAAAATTTCCAAAATATGATGCATGATGACTGACTGTGTATTAATTTGATGACTGAGGGCAGACATAATGCATGATGACTGACGCGTATTTATAAACATGACAAGAAGTAAGTTGGTGATGACTGATGACCGATGCGTATTCAGAAACATATGAAGCATAATGACTGATACGTATTTATAGATATGATACATGGTGACTGATGCGTATTCGAATACATGATGCATGATGACTGATGGTATTTATAAACATGGTGCATGGTGACTGCATATTATAAGAATTTACGAACATGGTGCATGGTGATTTACATGATGCACGAACGCACATATATAGAGCTGATTGAACGGATACGGTAAATCAAAATACTTGAGTTTGATTTAAGAAATAGATCAGCTCTAGCAGTGAATTGTTGTGTAATAATTCACTGTTTGGAGGTCAGTTGTAAAGTAGATCATATCAAGAGCGCGGAGCGCGAGTGATATATGTACTTAGAACTGACCGACAAACAGTGAGTTAGTACTCAACAATTTAATGCTAGAGCTGAACTATTCCGATTCTAACACTAAAAAACACTGAAAAACTATTCTTTTCATTCAAACTCTCCCAACCTTCCTGCCAGCGCCAACGTTATCCAAGCGCCACATGCCCACTGAGATGGCCTTTAAATCATTATTTCTGCACACTGTGTGTGTGCACAAAGAAGATAAGACTGTAAACCAACGCAGTCTAAAGGCTTTCCTGTTTCAATCAGCAACCATGCCGGCGCATAATGTTGAGTAAACTCAGTCATCGTCGATATAGATTCAACGTTGATTTAGTCATGACGTTCTCGTTCAACCGGCTTAATTCGATAATGAAACAGCAATGAATCAGCGCGAATTCAACGTTATGACTTTAATACACGATGTGTCAATGTTGCTCCAATGTTGTGACCACTGGGAATCAGCCCTGTAGCCGCGAAAAATTGAATCAACGTTGATTCAAAACATTGAATCAACTTTGATTCAACATTACCACACAATGTAAGTAGCACTGAATCAACGTCGATACCATGTCATGACTGTGAATGGACGTTGATGATATGTTGAATCATAGATGATTCAACGTTGAATCACCGCTGAATCAACGTTGATGTAATGTCGCGATGTTGAATCATTACGAATTTATCCATTAGGCAAACACTGAAACAACAGCCTTTCGACGTCTATGCCACCTCATGAAAAGGGAGCATACTGCAGATATGAACAACAAAGATTCAGCTCAGCATGCTTTATCTGATATGCAAGACCTGAACATAGTTGAACCGCGACATGACAAAACCAACAAAGTGGCATGTGCACCCTGCGAAGACTCAGATCAGCCTGGGCGGCTGCCCAGTCTGATCAGAGTCTTTGCTTTGCGCTTAAAGGGTAGCTAAGAATCTAAGCTAGCTCCATGCGGACACAGAGAAGACTCTAATCAGACTGGGAGTATGCCCTGGCTGATCTGAGTCTTCGCTGGGAGCACATGCCATTTTTTTGGTTAAGGCCGCGTTTACACGAGCAAAGTTTCTATGTCACAGAAACTTAAGCAAAGAAAGTGTGCCAAATGTTTTGCGTTTACATGGAGCAAATTATTTGTTAAAGAAAATGTGACATAGAATCTTTGTCAAACAAACTTTGGCATTGAAATATTTTCTGCAGTGTTAACACGACCAAATATTATTCGTCAAAGTTACCTGCAGCAGTGAAACAAAAGCTTTGTCACATTTTTCCACGCTTATAGCAAAATTCTTTGTTACATAATCTTTAGCAAAGTTCTCCGTTTACACGGACAAATATGATTTATCGAACTTTACCATATATATTTGTCAAAGAAACATTGTCATATTTTGGCATTTGCACGAGCACATTTTTCTGTGGCAAACCGTCTTTGTCACAGAAACTTTGCCCGTGTAAACGCAGCTTAAGTCATGTCGCAGCTCAGTTATACTCGTCTGCACTATAGAAATGTGACACATGGTATGATTCATTCGTATTGAATGCTGTTCTCACATCAAAACTTTTCCTAGTACAATGATGTATATGTCCATATAAACGTTTCTTAATTTTCTATCGCTTAGAAATCTTATGCACTCATACATGTATATCGTTGCAAATACATGTTAAATAGGAGACGATGTTTATAAGCTAGTAAGCTTGTTATCGAATCCTTTCTTATTATTCTTGTATGAATTGATTGTGTACGTTTATATGTTGAATAAAATACCGTTTAAACGAAATGTGACACACAGTTTGGACTTTCAATTTACAAGTACGTTTAAGTATGGGTTTTTAGGTGCATGTAATTATAGCAATAACTAATTTTAAGTATATTTAAAAGACATGTCATATGCAGAGATGCTCGACAGCAAGTGCAAACTGCTATGGCACAGCACAGCCTGTGCAGCCACACAGTCTGATCAGAGTGTTTGCTTCACTGATACGCCTCATGGTTCATTGCCTGTTGATGCGAACTAGATATACTCCCTTTATAATAATAACAAAAATGATTTGATGAAATATTTCATGCAATACCTCCGACATGGTCTAACTATACATTTGAATTAGAGTTTAGATAATAATATTAGATAAAAGTGACTTTAAACAAAAATGAGATAAATTTTTATACAATCGCGGACCGCGGTTGAAATCGTATTATTGGACAAAAATAATTTATTCGTACGTCACAATCACGTGCACGAATAAGAAAAATACCTCTACCTGATCACATGACACACGTGGTCAAAATCTAAATTCTTACAGGCCGTGAGGAAATTGGTAATTTGCATTTTAATTTGAAGATTATTTTTCATTCCACATTTATCGAATAAATATGCATTTTCTCAAAACTTTTGTGGTTAATTTTGAGACTATTACATATTCTCTAACGAAATTTTGTTAAAATATTTGTTTCTGAAAACATGAAATAAACGAGGGAGACAATCTTTAACTAAACTAAACTGTTGATGCGAACAGAATTTATTTTATTAAATTACGGGCGGATACATGGCTGGTCAAAGATGCTGCAGTTTTGCAGCTGCGACAAAAAGACTCATTTTTTAGGTAAACTGGTACACTTGTAAGGGTATCTGGCATTGTCGCATTTCTCACGGGTTAAGATGGGAAATTTCATTAGAATAAGTTCTGCAGCTACTCATTCAATATTTGTAGACGTGTTTATCCAAAACTGGATAATAACCCATAAATCCCTGCGCCAAACACGATAGGTCCTAACAGGTAATCGAGTACTTCTTGCAAGAATGATCTCAATGAGTGTGAACTCTTAAAGGAAAGAATTTGCTCCTCTCGTAGCCAAATATTCCCTGTAATGATTGGTTGGTAAGTTGGTTGTTTTGCGTTCAATGGCCTCTAAGACAGTATTTCAGTCTATATCGAGCCGTCTTCCAGCAACAGGGAGAAAGAAATGGAAGATAAGACAGACGAGAGTAAAATGAAACACAAACCCCCACCATCAAGACATCCTCAATAAGCGGCGAGATTCAAATCCGGTACCGTTGGCACAGTAACCCAGCGCCACACGAAATTAACCAAATGTTCGACCGAGGCTCCGCAAACAAAAAGATTATGAACTAATAAAACTAATAATCAAATAAGAAACGTACAAAATTGTATTATAAAAGCCTTGTCTGTGCATATCTACACGAACGCAGCTCTACAACTAATGATTACTGTCCTATTCAGCCACGCCTACACTGACTAGTCTAGCCATACGCAGTTCTGGGACCGTATTTATAAAACGACTTAAGTGGTTGCTATGCTGTTGCTAAGGCTAAATTTCTATGTTGGAGATTCCCTACAACTACGAAATTTGCTCTGGAGGAACAGTCTTAAAAAGACTGTTCCTTCAGAGCAAATTTCATAGTTGTAGGAAATCTCCTTTATAGAAATTAAGCCTTAGCAACAGGATAGCAACGACTTAAGTGCTTTTATAAATACGGCCCCAGCGCATCCATAACCGTCTTGTTTTTCACCATTTTCACAAAGTCGGGCTACTTTTGTGATTTCCAATTTGTTTACTAGGGAGAAGAAACCCTTCCAACAAAACTGCATAAACAGGTTTTTATACACCCTGAGAAGAAATTAAAGGGTTTAGCCGCTTAGATATTTCTTATTACCATGTCAGCTGGCAGTTTGTATTGAAGTCTTGCCCGATTTACAACATTTCAGAATACAAATACGCTGGTGCGTGTTGAAATTTTGTCAATTTGACAAAATTTCAATACGCACCTGCGTATTTTCGTACAGGTAGCTACGCCCTTGAAACGGATCTATCCTCAAAGGAAAGAATTTGCTTCTTGAGGAGCAAATGCTTTCCTTTTCAGATTTGACACAATTGAGAGGGAGGTTGACGGAAATGGGGGAAGGAGGGGGGCGGGGGAAGAAATGCAAAGTAAGCGAGCGTTGCTTCTACTGAAACTGTACACATTTAACATCAGACAGGTTTAGTCATAAGCGTGACTCAGTTCTGACTAGATCATCATTCAGTGTTCATTCCACAGCGGATGTAAAATCGAATGGATACACTTTAAGGGAAGTCAAGACTGGACACATATACTGTAATTATTCGGCTATAAAACTGTATTTTTCCATCTCTAGAATGACCCCAAATATCTAAATCAGTCTCATGAAATTCAGCTATGAGACAGGGCTTTCTCTTCTAAAAAAATTCTATATCCATCTTGATAAAGATTTTTGGTTTGTTTTGAATGGAAAAACCCCGTCTTATAATCAAAGAAATACGGGTCAGTCTTGTTAGTCTTGAATAGTTTATAAATGCTGATTTAAGGCGAATATGTGCACACCCAACAGAGCAACTCTTGTCATTTTCATTTTGCCAAGCTTCTTTTAATGGGGGTCAACTGTTAAAAGAATTTGCTCCATCAGGAACAAACATTTTCCTTTTATAGTAGATCCCAATTTTGGAAGGCTACTTCGCCCCAGGAAGGAACCAAAAGTTGTTTCCCTTTGTAAAAACGGCAGAAAAATCACGGAAAAGTATCAATACACCATAAAACTACAGCTGTACATATCCAGGCAGAATGAACCGCATTTCTTCGATTATAAGACGGGGATTTCCCCTTTCAAATCAGTCCCAACATGTAGATCCGTCTTAAAAGAGGGATCTAGATTTTTAGTGACTCTTAGAAGGGTGTTTTTCCTTCTAAAACTGTTCCAAAAGTCTAGATCCGTCTTTCCCTTACAATTTCCAAGAATCTATATGCGTAGCGCAATCGGTAGGGCACCTGACTCATAAGTCAAAGGTCCTGGGTTCGAAACCCGGTCTGGCCACATACTTTCGTTTCTCCTTCCGCTGATTCAAGAAGGGCAGTTGTCAGTTACTGGCGAAAGTATGTGCACTTAGTACTGGTTAACCGCTTAGGAGGTCTAAGCCTGCCCAGGAATAGTGTGGTTAGGTTAACTGACCGTCCCGACATGACCTTAGTTGTTTACCGAGGACGTTAAGCATCAAATCAACCAACCAACCAACCGTCTTATAAGACGGATCTAAATTTTTGGGACTGTTTTAGATGGGGAAACCCCACTTCACAGCAGATTTTAATAAGCCTGATTTAGATACATGTATTCTGGGACATTCTAGAGACGGGAAAACACAACACCGTTTTATAGCTGAACGTATACAGTAGTAATATATCTAACGACTCATTTTCTCCGGAAGTAGCACAAATTATGTGCGTTGGAGTTCAACGCACATAGGCTGCCATACACAAATAGCCAAGGCCAAAGCCAAGCAGAGTATATGTGGTCCAGATCATAGCAAAATATCCACGAACTATGAAAGTCGTGATCAAGCTGCACAGAACTACCAGCCTGTATGGGCTTTCTCCATTTGCATGCCAATTTGACTAGGTTAAATGAGCCGCGACACGAGAAAACCAACATAGTGGTTGTGCGCCCAGCGCAGACTCGGATCAGCCTGGGCATCCGCCCAGTCTGATCAGAATCTTCGCTGTCCGCATAGAGGTAGCTTAGAACCTTAGCTACCCTTTAAGAGCTTAGCGAAGAGTATGATCGGATTGGGCGGATGCCCAGGCTGATCTGAGTCTGCGCTGGGCGCACTACCACTTTGTTGGTTTCCTCGTGCCGTGGCTCAATTTTATATTTCAGCGCCATCTATGGACGTATTAGCACTGTTTCTACCCAACCTTAATTGATCCACTGCTTCTTTCTTTTGTTTCAACAGTTCCTTTAATTTTCTAAGTCTTTCTTCTCTGTCGGTTACAACCTCAGAAAATGGCTTTGGCTTCGCCACCTCCTCAACCGGTTTGGATAGTTCGGATCCGTTTTCACTACTTTCTTCTTTACCTATAGCCGTTTCAATCTGAACTGATTTGGTCAGTTCTAGTCCGTTTTCACCAGCTTCTTTACCTACGGATGTTATAAATTTAACTTTATGTGCAGACTCCTGCATTGTCCTGGTAGAAGCCGGGACATTTACTGCTGTAACTGAATATTGGCCTTTATTGCCGACGCTTGAAACAGGCGCCAATACACCAGAAACTAGAGGTTTCGTAGTTGGAAATATATAACCATAAGCCGCAGTACTAACGTTGGTAGGAGTTTCCTTATATGAATCAGCAGACACGGTCCCAACAGCCGCATCTTTTGATTTAGAAACAGAATTTGATGGGCTGCTGAGTGTGACGACTTTTGGGGCGATGCATGGCTCAATGATGGAAGGAATTAATCTGGCACCAGTGGTTTCTTTGGTTGCAACTTTAGATCCGGGCGCTGAAGGAGCAGCTGATGTAACTATCTTTGAAGGCAAA
The DNA here is from genome assembly GCA_963989385.1 of Ctena decussata. Lineage (NCBI taxonomy): Eukaryota > Metazoa > Mollusca > Bivalvia > Lucinida > Lucinidae > Ctena > Ctena decussata. The sequence goes on from OZ022504.1 coordinate 71,029,073, forward strand.
GATGTTGTTGTTCCAGATCTGACATCAGAGCTGCTCGTAACTACTCTGTAGGACATAATAGGCATGTTTGTACTAAGCGGAACGACTGTTTGAGTTGGTTTCACTGTAGCTGGGCTTGAAACGTGTACAGTCTGTGTTGGCAAAGGTGTCAACGGACTAGCTAAGGACTTCGATATGCTACTGAACACGGGGGCTTTCAAATCATTCACCAGATATGCTTTCGTTTGCATGGCGGCATCAGTGTTTGACCCAGGTACGGGAATTAAAATATGCTTCCCATCCACTTTCAGAAGATAAAATTTGCCTTTGCCCGAAACTGCAGTTGTCTGATTTGGCGCGGTTGTAGATGTTGTATGAGTTTGGGAAGCTGGCACTGGAAACACCTTTGGAAGAGTTTCCGGCCCAGAGTTTGATACTTCATCAGTCACACTCTGCTTTCCTTTAGATGACATCTCAGCCAAGCCAACATTATTTAAAAGAGGAAAGCGCACACTATTTGCCAGCGGCAAGCCTGCAGTGTTAGCTGGAGATAAGCTCTTCGCCAGCGATACACCTACACTTTTTACCAATGGTAAGCCAACATTATTTGCAAGCGATAGGCCTACATTATTTGTCAGAGGCAAGCCTGCACCATTTGCCATTGGTAAGCTTGCACTGTTTGCCTGAGTTGAGTCTACAGTGTTTGTAACAGGCAAGTAACTGGAAGAATATAACGATGGAGCGGAGAAGACAATTTGCCCAGGTACGGGTACCAATGACGATCCAGGAGCCTGGAAAACTGCATATTTTGGTGGCGGATAGTAAATGCTACTGGAAACAGAGGATGCAGCCTGAGAACTGGTTAATTCAGATAGTCTTGGTAAAGAAGAAACGTCTGAAATTGAAGAGATTGCAGGTACAGAAGTTTCGCTTTTAGAACTGGCCGAAACCACAGTCTGCGATAAAAGAGACTGGGCTTTTGTACTGGATATTGGTAATAAATTTGGCAAGCTTGATCTTTTTACTGGATTCACAATCAATGGATTCACTATGACTGGTGCTCCTTGCAATAGCTGTTGACTGATTGGAATTCTTACATAGTTTGCCGTTGTCGAAGGTACGGAAACAAAAGGGAACGGAAGTGTGATTAAACTTGAATTAGATGAACTCTTAGCATTTGTTAATAGCACAGGAGTTACGCCTGCCATTGTATTTGTTCGAGTATTAGTCGTCGCAACAGAACTAGATGGCGCGGCTAAGATTTTTGTATCTACATTGCTTAGTGAGTTTGTGTCCGAAATTTTATGTATCTTATTACTAGTATCAGTCTTAGCTGTATGTTTCTTTTTCGGTGGTCTAACTTTGTCTTCGAAACCTGTAGGAGAAAGAAAGACCAGTTTATCCCCGACCTTTCTTACCACTACTTCCTTACCACCAACACAAAACCGTACAGGTTCTTTTTTAGCATCGATTACCATAGCACCTTTCATCAGATCGGACATCTTGTCTTGTTTCTGCTCGACTGATTTACTTGCGTTTAATAAAGACCTTGCAAACGGGTAAGCAGATGATATATTCTGTGTTCCCGTGTCACCAGAATTATCAACTGGCTGTCCTTTGTTTATATTTAAGCCATGTATTGGAATTGTGTTGTCTCCTTGTAACAGTTTCATTAAGTTTTCTGTGTTTGGCATTGTACCTATAATTACACCATCTCCTTTTTCAATTCGTTTCACTCTTCTAGATTTCTTTTTGATAGGCTCATCTGATATGCCATCAAAATTTTTCTCCAACTTCTTTTTCTTCGGTTTTGAGTCAAATAAATCAAAATCTCTCACACCGTCTTCTTTGTCTGGATTGTCAATTTCAAGATCTGCCTTTGAAATAGTGTTGTCATTTTCAGGTTTGCTTTCAATAACAGATTGAAACACACTCTCCAGCTTTGCACCACGACCTCCGAATACTGGTACTCTGTTTACTCTTTTAGCTCTGTTCTGCATTTGCTTCATTGCGGCAAGAACCTTTCTTTGCTTCCGATGAAGTGCGCTCAATTTCCTATACCCCTCAATGTCTGCACCATTTAATGCGAAATCATTATCCGAGAATAATGGATTAGGTTTAATCACCCGACCACTTCTAGCTGACACACCTGTTTTCAAGTATGGCATTTCTTGTTTCTTTTTCCTCATTGCCTTTTTGTGAAAGTTTTCTTCCCTTTTAATCTTAATTTGCTCAGCAAGAATAATCTGTTGTCTTTTTAGTTCTCTTTCATGTTGAAACTGATCCTTTTCTGTTTCTGCTTCCTCAATGAGTTTTTGACTCTCTATCTCCTGCTTCACTTTTAATTCTTGTTTCTCTTTCTTAATCTGCTGTTTAATCAAGTTTTGCTCTCTTCGAATCAACTTTCTCCTTATCGCAGTCAATTTACCTTTCTTTTCTTTTACAATTTTATCGAAAGCGTACTTTACTCCTGTCTTGGTCATAAACATACTTGGGTATAAGGTGGCTTTTTGTGGTTGCGATTCAAGCTCAGGATATTTAAGCTGTGTATATTCTGACGTTGACTTTGGGCTTAAACATATTTCATCAACTTTCTCCAAGTCTTTCAACCGCTTTGACATAAAGCTTGGCGTTTTCACATTAAACACATTTTTGCCCGCTTTAAGTCTTCTTCTGAAGTACATTTTCTTGCACATATTGGAACATTCAGTCTTTTTAAGGCTTCTGATAAATCTAAATGATGCACTATGTGATTCACCAATCAGTGGTGATATGTCTGTGAGCACGATGTAACAGGGATATATTTTTGTACATTTTCTTTTGGCTTCGGAAGGCGCTGGCTGTTTGATGTCTTCTGCAGTGACTACTGATTTTTCTTTTCCAGGTGTCCATATGTACTCAGCTTAAAAGAAAAAGATAATTTAAATAGCCAATGGTGTTAACAAGAGTTATCAGAAGACAACAATGCGCGCACAATGGGTGCCTGATTGTCACATTCACCGAACCATGAAATGTAGGTCCTTGTGATCTATAAATGGTATGAGGTCATTTGCAATGTCAGACTGATCTATTATATCAGGTATCATGTTAATATCCATCAAATAGTATTGGAAATATAAGGCAAACTCACTGGACCATGAATAAAGATGAAGGGCACAGGAGTCGGCAATGATGGTTTGCAGCTGCTGCAATCATAGGGATATGCTATTTAACCAAGTATCAACTATCTTGTCTCAAAGGTATCTTCAAAACTAAAAATCTTGACTTAAAACAGTGCCAAACATCAAAGTAAGTAAATCGTGACATACAAATCAAGGACATACACTTGTGTGATGCAGCTGCTGCAGTCATATGGATGTATAAATACGAAGTATGATGGCCATAGCTGTTGTAGTTTGTAAGATACAGGGTTGAAAATCGAGTTAAACGCAATTCTTAACGTTGGTTACTAGTAATCTGATCACAGACGCCGACAAGGACGCTGACGCTAACGCTAACGCATACTCGGACTACGACGCCGGAGGTATAGCATCAACTCTCCTAAGCATTCGCAAAGGCGCGCTAATAAGAACGATAATTATGCGGACATTTTGGCGGCCAGGACATTTTGGCGTTAAGTAAATCTCGTCTGAGCAGAAGTCTTTCAGTTCAACTTGGAAACTTTCCAAGTTGAACTGAAACACTTGTGCTTAGAAAAGTTGAACTAGAAAACCAAAATTCCGAAACAGATCGGCAATACTGCCCTTGAAGCTGTGTAAATTTCAAATATCATACTGCTATAATGGCCATGCAAGGCAACAACAATTATGTTCCAAACTGAATTTTCAAAATAATCACGAGGACCAAAGTAGGCCTGAGATAGCTCACTTGGTGGGTATAGATGCCCCCGCCACCCGCCTGCCCAACCATCCACCACACACACACGCACTCTTACCACCCCATCACCAAGAAGAGGGCCATGAGGCCCTGAATCGCTCACCTGACTATGGTGGCCATGTAGGTCATGTGACCTAAGCCCATTGAATAAATTTTCGTTCTCTCAGTCCCTGGAGGCTGTGTGTAAAATTTGGTTACAATTAGCCAAGTGGCTTCTGAGAAGATGTCTGAAATCGTTAAAATATAAGAGACATGGGTCAGAGGTCAGAGAATGATCTTTACCTCTTGTACCCGCAAACCTTCCATGTACTAATTAGGACGACTGCATATACCAATTTTTAGGACAAAATCTTCTAAACTTGCCATGAAATCTTATGTTCCAGTATTTTCCCATACTTGGCATTGCCTTAAATAAGGTCAAGGTCAGCCCAAGGTCATCATGTGAACAATCTTGATAGAACTCAAGGACCTGATGCTATATACCAAGTTTCAATGCCATAGATCATATGGAGAAGATTTGTAAAGGTTTTTGCCATAAATGGGCATGTTGGCCATGTTGGTCATGTGACCACACCGTTTGAACAAATTTTCGTTACCTCAGCTCCTAGAGTATCTACATGGAATTTGGCTACAATTGGCCCAGTGGCTTTTGAGATGTGAGAAATTGTCAAAATAAGAGAGACCAGGGTTAAAGGTCATAGAACGACCTTGACCTCTTGTACACATAAATTTTCATGTACTCATTAAGATGACTGTCTATACCAATTTTCAGGTCAAAATCTTCAATAGTTTCCAAGAAATCTTATGTTCTTGCATTTTCCATATAACAGCTACAGAAACCAAACTTGACCTTACCGTTAAAAGAGACAAGGTCAATCCAAGGTCATAATTTGAATAGTCTTTTTTCACTCGTGTACCCGATTCTATATACCAAGTTTCAAGGCCATCGGCCTATTGGTTCTGGAGAAGAAGATTTTTAAACGTTTGTCACATATATGGGCATAGCGGCCATGTTGGTCATGTGACTAGGACCGTTTGAACAAATTTTCGTTCCCCTGCCCCCTAGAGGATCTCAATGATTGATTTGATGCTTAACGTCCACGGTTAACAGTATGGTCATGTCGGGACGGTCATTTAACCTAACCACACTATTCCTGGGCAGGCTTAGACCTCCTAAGCGGTTCACATGTGTTTACAAGTGCACATACTTTCGCCAGTAACTGAAAACTGCCCTTCTTGAATCAGCGGAAGGAGATACGAAAGTATGTGGCCGGACCGGGTATCGAACCCAGGACCTCTGACTTATGATTCAGGTGCCCTACCGATTGCGCTACGCGGCCCTGCTCTCCATGAAATTTGGTTACAATTGGCCCAGTGGCTTTTGAGGAGATGCGTGAAATTGTCAATATATGAGAGACCAGGATCAAAGGTCAAAGAATGACTTTGACCTCTTGTACTCATACATTTTCATGTACTCATTAAGATGACTGCATATACCAATTTTCAGGACAAATCTTCAACAGTTTCCAAGAAATCTTATGTTCTAACATTTTCCCATATAAAAGCTACAGAAAGCAAATTTGACCTTATCGTAAAAAAGGTCAAGGTCACACCAAGGTCATAATTTGAACAATCTTGGTAGTACTCGCTTACCCGATGCTACATACCAAGTTTTAAGGCCATTGGCCTATCGGTTCTGGAGAAGAAGGTTTTTAAAGGTTTTTACCATATATTAGCGTGTCGGCTACGTTGGTCATGTGACCAGGACCGTTTGAACAACTTTTCGTTCCCCTGCCCCCTAGAGCCTTTACATGAAATTTGGTTACTATCGACCCAGCGGTTTCAGAGGAGAAGTCAATTGAAATTGTTGACGGACGGACGACGGACAGACGGACGGACGACGTAGCATTTCCATCCTATAAGCTTCCCTGGAGCCGCTGGCTCAGGTGAGCTAAAAAGTTAGGAGTTATGGTTCTGATTCTCTAAATATCAACTGGCCATGCTTTTATATTTGTACCAACTTTTATGAAAATATCCGTATAGGTTTTCAAGTTATAGAGACCATTTTCCAAATTAAAAATTACAAAGGGATACAATTCTTTAAAAACTGTATTTGAAGTTATGGTTTTTATTCTCTGCATATTGTTGGATAATGCTTTATATCTGTACAAAGTTTAATGGAATACCTTTGACGGTTTTAATGCTACAGAGGGGACAAGATCTCCATACTGAAAAATTAAAAGAGTGGTTACAATTGCCAACTTAAAATTACAAGGGGGGCATTATTCCGTGAAAAATGTAGGTGGAGTTAGTGCTTGTTCTCTGCGCATTGTCCGATAAGGATAATTTACATATTTCTACCAAGTTTTGCAAACTTCTTCAACGGTTTTAAAGTTATAGGGTGAACATGATTCTATACTGAAAATTACAAAGGGGCCTAATTCCGTGAAATGTAGTTGAAGCTATGGCTCATGTTCTTTACTCGTCAACTGATGATGCTTCATATAGTACCAAGTTAAGTACAAGAGGGCCATGAAGCCCTGAATCGCTCACCTGAGTTAAAACGTCAAATATCAAACTAGGCCATCATTTGAACAAACCTGACAGTTAGAAACTGTCAAAATAATAGAGATATTGGTTATAGGTCAAACAATGACCTTGACCGCTATTGCTAAAAATTGCTAAAAATGTTGATGTACTCATTTATTTGACTGTGTTTATTAACTATTGCACCATAATCTAATACAAGTTCCATAAACTCTTATATTAAGCACTGTCCAATATAAAAGCACCAGAAAGCAAATTTGAAATTGTCTTAAAAAGTCAAGCTCAACCCAAGGTCATCATTTGAACAATCTTGGGCAAAAATCTTCAAACTTTCCATGAAATCTTATGTTCTCGCATTTTCCCATATTTGACCTTGCTGTAATGTCAAGGTCCACCCAAGGTCATCATTTGAACAAGTTTGGTATTACTCGAGTACCCGATGCTACATACCAAGTTTCAAGGCTATCGGTCAAATGATCCTGGAGAAAAAGATTTTTAATTTTTTTTACCATATATGGCTATGGCGGCCATGTAGTTTAAGTTTTGTTCCCTCAGCCTCTGGAGGCTCTGTATGAAATCTGTTTACAACTGGTCCTGTGGCTTTTGAGGAGAGGGTTTGAAATTGTCCAAAACAAGAGTTCTGGGTCAAAGGTCAAGAAATTACCTTGCGCTCTTGTACTCACAAATCTTCATATACTCATCAACATGACTGTATATGCCATTTTTTAGCCCAAAATCTTGAACAAAACTTTCCATGAAATCTTATGTTCTAGCATTTTCCCATATTTGACCTTGCCATAAAAAGGTCATGGTCACCCCAAGGTCATCATTTGAACAATCTTGGAAGTACTCAGGTCTTTGATCGTACATACCAAGTTTCAGGGCCATTGGCCTTTTGGCTCTGGAGAAGTCGATTTGTAATGGATTTTACCATACATGGGCATGACGGCCATAACGTTCATGTGACCCAGACCATTTTAACAGATTTTCATGCCTTCACCCCTGAAAAGTCTATATGAAAATTGGTTACAACTAACCTAGTGGCTTTTGAGGAGACTGTTTGAAATTTTCAAAATATGACAGACCTGGACCAAAAGTCAAAGAATGACATTGACCTCCTGTACTCGCAAATCTTCATGTACTCATTAAGATGATTGTATATTTACCACTTTTAAGGCCAAAATCTTCAAAACTTTCCAAGAAATCTTATAACATAGCATTTTCCCTTATTTGACCTTGCCGTAAGAAAGGTCAAGGTCAACCCGAAGTCATCATTTGAATTATCTTCATAGTCCTCGAGTACGCAATGCTACATACCAAATTTCAAGGCCATCGGTCAAATGGTTCTGGAGAATAAGATTTTTCAAGTTTTTTTTACCCATATATAGGCGTGGAGGCCATATTGGTCATGTGTCCCAGATCGTTTTAATAAATTTTCATTCCCTCAACCCTTGCAACTTCTATATGAAATCTGGCTACAATTGTCCAGTGGCTTTTGAGGAGATTGTCTGAAATTGTCGAAATATGAGAGACATTTGTCAAAGGTCAAAGAATGACCTTGACCGCTTGTACTCATAAATCTTCATGTACTCATTAAGATGACTGTATTTACAAATTAAAAGCCAAAATCTTCAACAGTTTCTAGGAAATCTCATGTTCTAGCATTTTCCCATATAAAACCACCAAAGACCAAAGGACCTCTAACAGTTTCAATGCAAATTTGCCTATTTTTTTACAAATTAATTGGCTTCCATGGGAAGCCAATGTTGATGATTTTGCATTAATATGTAGACTTATGCATTATGAAGAAGTTTTCATATTGATTTTGAAAAAATATCACGTCTGCAGACTATCTCTCACTGACTTTCTCAAGAGGGGTAAGTGAAATTTTTGGTAAACCAAAATACATCAATTTTTCGACTTTTCTTATTTTCTTTAACATGCTTAAATCAAGTAAACACTACAATTGCATATACGAGTAGCATGCAATTATATGTAAACAAAAAATATGCAACCTGATTTTAAGATGCTATGGGTCTAATTATCCGACCCACTTTTCAGTTTTTCAGCTATAGACTATCATTCTCCCCTGTGCCTCAGCTTGGCACTCACATATAATGTGTATATTGACAGTACACACATACATGTACATGCAAAATGGCTAGCTGAGGCACGTGGGGGGGGGGTATCTTTATAAAACTTTTCCTATTTTCCAAACATTTAATTATAGAAACATGGTTTTTGCACCAAAAATCTCAGTCTATGTGTTTATGACCGAAAAATTGTTTTGTGCCAACTGAAGGGAGTTCCGAGGAATATGTTTCAGTGAAAATTTTAAAGAAAACCAAAGGTTCATTTTTGACCACTTTTATATGCCAATTTACATTACAACTGTCCGAGGTCCTTTGAACTGACCGTAAAATATGTCAAGGTGAACCCAAGGTCATAATTTGAACAGTCTTGGTAGTACTCAAGTACCCAAAGCTACAACCCACTTTCAAGCATCGGCCAATTGGTTCTGGAGAAGAAGTCTTTTCAAGGCTTTTTACCTTTATGAGCGTGGCGGCCATGTTAGTCATGTGAACAGGACCGTTTGAACAACTTTTCGTTCATAAGACCCCAAGAGGCTATATATGAAATTTGGTTACAATCGGCCCAGTGGTTTCAAAGAAGAAGTCATTTGAATTTGTGGACGGACGGACGGACGACGACGATGCCGACAAAGAGCGTGCCTATCCTAAAAGCTCCCCCGGGGCCTCTGGCTCAGGTGAGCTAAAATATCTTCAGTGGTTTTAAAGCTACAGAGCGGACATAATTTCTAAACTGAAAATTACAAAGTGGCATAATTCCGTTAAAATATATGCGGAGTTAAGTTTCTTATTCTCTGCACATCGACAGATAATGCTTTATATTTTTACTTAGTTACATAAAAATGTCAAAAATATCTTGAAAAGTTTTAGAGTTATGGAGCGCACACGATTTCCATATAAATAATGACAATCGGGCAAAATTCCTAAAATAATGTAGATGGAGTTACAGTTCAATCAGATACATCGTCTGCTAATGTTTTATATATGTACCACGTTTCGTGAAAATATCTAGAACAGGTTTAATTTATAGTGGACATGATTTCCCTACTAATCATTACAAAGGGGTACAGTTCTGTAAAAAATGTAGGAGGAGTTACGGTTCTTGTTCTCAACACAACGTCTGATGACATTTCATATTTGTACCAAGATTCGCGAAAATCTCTTGGTTTATGGAGGGGTCATGATTTCGATACTAATAAATGCAAAAGGGCATAATTTCGTAAAAAATGTAGATGGAGTTACAGTTCTTTTTTTCTGCACATCTTCTGATTATGCTATATATTTGTATTAAGTTTCGTGAAAATATCTTAAATGGTTTCAGAGTTATAGAGCAGACAGACGAACAGACTGACAGACGAACACACAAAGAACTATGGGAATAAGTAAATTCGGTGAATTTACATCCCCCGCCGAAGAGGCCCTGATTTGTTGTTTATGTATAAGTTTCATAGAATTCTATTCATTGACGACTTAGTTATGGCTGAATTTGTCAAGTATAAATTGATTCAAGGGCAATAACTCTTGCACAACTGACACCATTCAGATGAAACTTTATGTGCATAACAGCATTATGGTCATACATACTTGGTTTAAGTTTCATGAAGTTTCGGTAATTGGTTACTTAGTTATGGCTCATTTTATTGATTTAAAGGCAATTCAAGAGCAGTAACTCATATACTACCAAAGCCATACTGATGAAACTTTATGTGCATAACAGCATTATGGTCATACATACTTGGTTTAAGTTTCGGTAATTAGTTACTTAGTTATGGCTCATTTTATTGATTTTAAGTCAATTCAAGGGCAATTACTCTGTACTACAAATGCCATACGGATGGAACTTTACGTGCATGACCATGTTATGGTGATATATATTTAGTTTAAGTTTCATGAAGTTTCGATAATTGGTTACATAGTTATGGCTCATTTTATTGATTTTAAGTCAATTCAACGGCAATAACCGATGCATTACTGAAGTCAGGCCTATGAAACTTCACGTGCATAACCATGCTATGGTGATATACATTTATTTTAAGTTTCATGAAGTTTCGATAATTGGTTACATAGTTATGGCTCATTTTATTGATTTTAAGTCAATTCAAGGGCAATAACTCATGCATTACTAAAAGCCAGTCTGATAAAACTTCACGTGCATAACCATATTATGGTGATAAACTAAATGTATAAGTTTCATGAAGTTTCGATAATTGGTTACATAGTTATGGCTCATTTTATTGATTTTAAGTCAATTCAAGGGCAATAACTCATACATTACTGAAGCCAGTCCGCTGAAACTTCACGTGCATCAGCGGTTTATGGTGATACATATCCATTCTAAGTTTCATGAAATTCGGTCCAGTGGTTACATAGTTATGGCTCATTTTATTGATTTTAAGTCAATTCAAGGGCAATAACTCATGCATTACTGAAGCCAGTCTGATGAAACTTCACGTGCATCAGCGGTTTATGGTGATACATATTCATTCTAAGTTTCATGAAATTCTGTCCAGTGGTTACTTAGTTATGGCTCCGGACGGACAGACGGACGGAAAGACGGACGGACATAGAGAAAACTATATCCCTCCGCCTTCGGCGGGGGATAAAAAACAATACGTCACCCTCGAAAGGTGGACGGGGGGCATAATTTGCTCCACAGAGAGCAACTTCTTTCCCTTAAGTGTTGATCTCGATTAAAATAGCAAAAAAGTTGCTTCTCCATTTATGGGGAAGCGACAACCTTATAAAGTGTACTCATGAATTTAGCCGAGCTAGATCCCGCCAACTGAATAATTGAGAATTTCCCGTATGACGCAACCCAAACTCTTGTGTCTTGTATACTGACCTTCATATTCTACCGGCTCTTGTTTCAAGGTCGGAACTGATTTCTTTGGAACTTCGTCGATTATCGGAGACAGTACAGGAGGGGGCATGCCTTCTACCATTTCATCATGATAAACTGACGACAGAATCCCGACAGATTCCTCCATAGGCAATATCGGCGGATGATCCGGGCTAACGTCTGGCGAGAATGCGGTATCCGTACTCATGTCACCTTCAACGTCTATTTCTAGGTCATTTACCTCAGTACTAGAATTCATTTCTGGGTCAGCGCCAGTAATGACGTAATCGTGCTCATTTCCACTTACGTCAAGACTGTTAGCTGGTACTTCACAGTCGTCTGCTGTCATTTCAGTGTATTCTTCCGCCTCGCCAGTGTCAGATGGTCCGTTCGGAGTTTCGTCTGCTGTCGTCACTGGAGTTTCCTCTGGCGCCAAGGAGAATACGGCGCCTATCTTCAGCTCGAGGTCCATTGTTTATGGCGACAGAAATCAGCCTGAAACAAGACGGATCGTTTGAAATTATCCTTCCAGAAATAGCTAGAGCAAGTGAGCTGGGTCGCACAAATACCCCCGGCCAGCGCCACCGCCTTCTCCCCTCCCCAATATCCACACCTAACCCCACCTCTATCTCTAGCTATCCATATCCAAATTTAGTAAAACTAGAAAGCTTCTGATACTGTCATGGTTTATGGGAATATACTTAGGGGATAATTGTATTCAAAATTGTCATTTGGAGAGGTAAATCAACGGTTTTATGGTCGGAAATTTCGTTTTACGTCGTAAAACGGAATTTGCGACCATAAAACCGACGATTTACCTCCCCATATGACAATTTTCAATATAGTTATCCCCATTCTAATGCATGTTTTCGCATTTTCACCATACAAAGTGTACTTCTTTGCACCCATTGATATCGCTTTCAGCAGCGTAAAGCCAGACGTCAGCCAATAAGAAGCGACTTTTTGTAATGATGTCGGGTTTGCGACAGTATAACGCAGATTTCTAATGCACTTACAGTATAAATATAACGCGACGTCTGATTCGTTTTACGTTGCTGACGACGCTTGAAATGGGTGCAAAATAGTACATTATGAAAGGTGAAAATGAGAAAAATTGCATTAGAATGGGGATAACTGTATTGAAAATTGTCATTTGGGGAGGTAAATCATCGGTTTTATGATCGCAAATTGCGTTTTACGGCGCCACTGGCGCGGCGCCGTAAAACGAATTTACCGACCATAAAACAGATGATATACCTCCCCAAATGACAATTTTCAAGACAGTTATCCCCTAAATATACTGTCGCAAATTTTTGACGTTATCCAATCAGACGTTGCGTTATATTTGTAAGTGCATTAGAATGAAATTTCATCCGTAAAAGAACAACATAACAATCTGGGAAAGGACTTAATTCTGTTTGAAACAAACTTTGAATTTTGGTTTTTGTGCTCTGCCCGTTGCTTTATGTTGATGCATATCTTCAACTGTTTTACGTTCTGAAGTTTGTGAATTGTTAGAAGATATGATCTGCTTTACAACTGACCACCAAAGAATGAATTATTACTCAACAATTTATTGCTAGAGATCTATTTCTTAAGTAAAACTTTTTTTTATTCTGAATTTAGAATTAACGACAATGACAATAGGTTATTAGCACTAACACATTCACAATGAATGGTTATGGCAAACATGCAAGCACATTAAAATAACTAGACGAAGTGAGCAGGGGCTCACGTATATCTCCGACCAGCGCCACCACCTTAAGAAACTACCTCCTCATGAAACCAATTTCAATATATGGTGCGACTCTAGAGGTAAGCTGGTCAAAACTCAGACGGTTCCATCAAAAATATTACAACTATCTGTATCAGAAAAGAGTACAAACTTACCACAAAACTCTAATGATAGCGTATAACACTGTGACCTTGACTTTGGTCAGCAGCTACATCCAGTAGATGTCAACAAATCTGCATAAACCTAGAAGTAAACCTAATCACATATCAAGAGCTTAGAAAATAACATTGGAAATATAAGCTACGAAAATAAACTTAATACAAAACTCTAACGCAAATGTTTAAGTCTGTGACCTTGACCTAAGTTCAGCAGCAGCATCCAGATCATGTGAAATAATCTACATGGACCTAGAAGTAAATCTAGTCACATATCAAGAAGTTCCATCAAAGAATATTGGAAATATAAGCAAAGATATAAACTTAACGCAAACTTTTAACGCGAATATATGTCTATGACCTTGACCTTTGGTAAGCAGCCACACTCAGATGATGTCAATTACTCTGTATAAACCTAAAAGTAAACCTAGTCAATTCTCAAAATGTTCCATCACAGAACATTGGAAAAAAAAGCAACGAATATAAACTTAACGCAAATGCCTAAGTTTATGGCTTTGACCTTAGGTCAGCATCAGCATCCAGACGATGCGAAATAATCTGCATGAACCTAAAAGTACACCTTATCAAGTATTAACAGGTTCCATCAAAGGATATATGAAATAAAATTAAAAGCATAAACTTACAGCAAAACTTTAACGCAAATGTTAACGGAAGAACGGAGGGACAGACAAACGAGCGGTCGGAATAACGAAAACTATATACACCTCGACTACGTCGGGGGTCATGTAATTAGTAAGTTAAACTAATATTGACCGAACATATGCCTATCAGAGCAGTCGTGGCAATATATTACTCATAGGCATGTGGCATTCCAAACACCATGGGGTCAAAACCAGCCCGCCCATCTGCGCCGTCGGCCGATCTGGTGCTGTGCAAAGTGTCCATCGACCGAGAATTCCTTAAGCAATACACCGATAAACGGTTAATAATTGTCGACCAAGCTGATACTGCTGCTGACCCTCCCGATCGGCAGCCACTGTTGCACGTACGTAACTTACCCATGTTGGTCTCCACCTTTTTCGCTTACCTATTCACGAGCATGTGGTTAAGCTACTTCTAAATGTCAATATGACTTGGTGCCTAAAATATACGGGTGCTTTATATTTTTTGCACCAACTAATAGTGTAATCCGTGATCTAACACAGTCGAAATATAAAATTTCCAAAATTTATTTTTCAAGCTAAGTATTTCAGAATATTTGATAGCACCCAAAAATTATCTGATAGCCTCTGGCAAGTATACACATGGACTGTAGTAGTTTACAAACTGGGTGGATAACATGTACACCTGATTGTCACTGGGTGTTCCATAAACAAGATGGGTGGGGTTCTTTAGACCATGAACATTCGTTTTTAATGACCTGTTGTTGTAAAATACATTTCGACTGCATTAGTTCATGGATTATGCTATATATTGGTGCAAAAAAATCGAATTTTTCTGATGAAGAAAAACGAAGTTCTTCGTTTCCAAGATTTGGCCAAGGTCAAGGTAGTATATGACTAATTTAATAAATGTTTATTTTTCATTCAACAACAAAAATATAAACTATAATATGCATATCTTATGATTATTTCTGTAATTGCACAACCCGCAGGTTTGCACTATAATCACTATGTTGGTCCGTCCGTCCGTCCGTCCGTTATCAGTTAGCGAAAACCGTTATCAGTTAGCAAAAACGCTTATAACTCTTGAACCGCATGGGATATTTTGACAAAATTTTGCATACTTATACATGTCAACATTGTCTAACGACTCGCATGCATAACAACCTTATTGGATGGACGAGGCTTTGCTGAGCACAAGTTGAAAATTTACGGCCAACTACTGAAAATGCTCATAACTCTTGAACACCGTGGTAAATATGTTTCAAATTTTGTATGCTTATGTATTTTAACATAGTCCAGTCACCGGCATGCAAAACAGTGACGAGGCTTCACCGAGCATCAATTTGGTCGGTCAAGCTCTTTTATTGAAAATGCTCATAACTCTTGGACTGCTTGGTATATTTGCTTCAAATTTTGTATACTTATGTAATTTAACATTGCCCAACCACTGGTACACAAAACTTCTTATTACACAACCCGCAGGTTTGCACTATAATCACTGTGTGAGTCCGTCCATCCGTCCGTCCGTTATCAGTTAGCGAAAACGCTTATAACTCTTGAACCGCATTCTATATTTTGATAAAATTTTGCATACTTATACATGTCAACATTATCTAACGACTCGCATGCATAACCGTCTTTTTTGATGGACGAGGCTTTGCTGAGCACAAGTTGAAAATTTACCGTCAAGTAGTGAAAATGCTCACAACTCTTGAACCCCGTGGTATATATGGTTCAAATTTAGTATACTTATGTATTTTAACATTGTCCAGCCACCGGCATGCAAAACGGTGACGAAAGTCTAAACAGTATTGCACGACCCACAGGTGTGCACTTTAATCGCTGTGCAAGTCCATCAGTCTGTTTGTCCTTCCGCTGTAGTCAGTGAGTAAAATTGCTCATAACTCTTAACCACATGGTGTAGTTTATTAAAAATATGCACCATTCTACAAGAAATGACCAATTTCATTTCCATACATTCCTTCTGGTACCAGAAACTGATTATTCTACATTCACCACGATTTGTGCACATTACCATCAGTTGATTCAGAACAAGAGTGCATGTTGATCTTGTTACACTTCAAAATACAAAGCACCCATATATCTTAGCCACCAAGTCACATGGACATTTAGAAGAACCTTAAAAGCGCTGATTGTTAATCACTAGGAATCTTACCCCTGTGGTACGAGCCTCGCCCGAGTCACATGAAAGAAAGCCAAGTTCTGCTAATTGGAGATTTCGGGCACCCTGATTTCCCGTGAGCAGTCAGCTTGATGTAAAACAAATAACTGAACCAATTGCGGATAAAAACTTGTTTGGTGATGATGGGTATTGGCACTTACCAAGGTAAGAGCCCCGGTAGCTCAGTAGGTAAAGAGCTGGCCTGCTGATATAGCGGCACCGCTATATCGAGACCCGCTGGAGGCGGAAACAGGGCTCAATTTCGCACTTTCAACATCACCTTCCTATCGTCCTGGTATGACCGAAATACTGCTAAATAGGACGTAAAATCGCCAGTCACTCATCTATACTTACCAAGGTATGTTCTATGTGTCCAGTAACCCTCCTACCTCTGAAATAGAAATAGAAATAGTAAACTCAGTCGGAACTGTGCTCCCTTCTCCACAAACCTAGATCCGTCCAATAAGACGGATCTAGATTTTTGGTATTGTTTTGGAAGGGAAAACCCATCTCAAAGCAGAATTTCGTTTTTTTTTTTCTTTTTAATTTCAAATATTTGGTGTCATTCTAGAAATGCAGAACCACCGTTATACCCAAATAGATAGGATAGAGTCGGGTAAATTCGGACAGCGAGTAAATTCGGACAGTCACATTGTTTCCTTTATATGTCAGTTATTTGTAATTAAAACAAAATTAACTGGCCAAAAAAGTGAAAATCCTGATGAGAGGGCTCATTATGTTTCCTATGTCCGAATTTACCCGTTGTCCGAAGTTGCCCGACTCTACCCTACATTAACTGGAAGAAGAAAGACAGCTGAACCCTTACATTTTTGTTTGGAACCTCTCAGATTCAGTCAGACATACATGTATCATGTTTACGAAAGACTTTCAATGTTCCGGAACCATGCCAAATTTCAACAGGTACGCATTCCTCTGTTTACTGTAAGATAAAATCACGGACTTAATGTGGGACATTCAACTTGTGCGATTTTGTTTGTGGAAATAATTATGTCACGTGCTGAGTTGTCATCTAGACTATCAGATTTTTAAATGGCATTCTGGGAGGGAGTGGCTCGGAACTACCTATTGTTCGGGTTGGCGTCTTTCAGTCAATATCCATCTGTCTCTTAGAGGGAGAGAAAACGAAAACAATGAGAGAGAGAGAGAGAGAGAGAGAGAGAGAGAGAGAGAGAGAGAAGGTTACGTTCATCGAATACTTGTACTGCCTTGACGTCGCGCACGGTATTGGGGAACAAAACGTAACGTCAAACTGTCAAGCGGCTATTTTTCCGCCTTATGAGAATGTTAACCGCGGAGTTCGACTGTCTTATACCGAAAGTAGTGAAACAAAACCAAGCACGCCACGGGAACGAAAGAATCCCGGTTCGATCCTTTAAACATGTCGTAAGGACGACATCAGTGAGAATTTATTTACAGTTTTGCTTATTCATTTGCTTTTTCGGTATAGGACGAATCTATTTGCATTTATGAATACGATATGAATTGAGATTGTTGTACGAATTCTATCGGAAGCTGCAAATATAAACCACACTATATCCCTGCATGGTAGCTTTTAGCCGTTTCACGATAATTTATTTCGTTATACTATACTATCCTCTGTTTTCGTGTAGAACGAATTATATCTCTTGCGTCACCTTTTCCGTTTCTTTTTTTCTGCTAGTCATCTTGCCACGGGAAAGTCTTTTTATGCTGTTGAAATATCATATACATGTATTTATATATTTATGGGCTTCAAACTTTGTCAAAATTTTTCTCCGATGGCAAGAGAAAGTATTGCTGTACCCAAGGGATATGCAAAAACCGCTTGCTTGAGACAGGTGCTTGCTTAAAACGGGTCAATTTGTAAAGAAAATGGTACTTTTGGAAATGAAATGTTTGCCTTTCATTACAGTTATTTGCTTCACAGAGCTGACTTTTAAGACGTGTTTGACTATATGACGCAGGACTGAAAATTGCTAGACAGCTGCTTATAACTATAAGGTTTCATATGAATGTAACGTTTGAATTTATTTATTTGTCGCCGCATTACAAAATTTAAGACCGATGTAAATGCGCATAACAAATTTATTGTTCAAGAGCATTGAAACCCAATTTAGCAGATAATACAAACAGACAATGTACATTTTGGAAATTTGCTTTTTGCACAGATTGCTGTAAGTTTTTTTGTCCAAATCAGCTTAATAACATAGATAGGTGTAAGAGTTTGGTGTCAAATTTGAAATTTGTTACAAAAATTAAGACCGCAGATTTTTTAATTTCTTTCCGTATCCGTAGAGAAAAAGTACTTATTCTTATAGAGCTCATAAGGGATGCATAAGTACATTTGAATCATATACAAATATTTTCAAAATTTGTTTATTGCGATACAATAAATACTCTCCGAAGAAACCAGCCCTGCAATTTTGATGTTAACGTGACGTGAGTTACACTATTTTACTTTTAACAATAAATTCTTAAGATGACGATTGTTGAAGAATAAACAATAAAATGAATATGGAGTTAATCTAGAAATTTTCCGCTTTTTCGTAAGCAAATTTCCACAAAAATTCACATCGACATTTCTGTGTAGCATTCCTTCGCGTATGCCCACCCTGCCGACTTTGTTACAGAGTTACACGCATTTTAGCGCAAAAAAACAGCCGTTTTGCGCCCGCATTAGGATTTACATCGTCTCAAAACCAAATATTATTGACCCGAAAGTAAATTAAATACCAACTAGAAATATTTTTCAGAGAAAAACTGATGTCCCCCCACCAGCCCATTTTCCATCCCCTATAATGAAGTCCTCCTGTGACCTTGAAAATGAGGTCAAGGTCACCAGAATCTGATCAGCTCTTAAGCTAGTCCCAGTGATGTATTCATGCAAGTTTGGTGAAATTCCATCTATTGGTTCATGAGATATTATGGGTACAAGAAATTGCCATCTAAGTCCTCCAATGACCTTGAAAATGAGGTCAAGGTTGCCAAAATCTAAATCAGCTCTTAAGCTACTCCCAGTGATGTATTCAAGCAAGTTCGGTGAAATTCCATCCATTGGCTCATGAGATATTGTGGTAAAAGGAAATTGTCATCTCAGTCCTCCAGTGACCTTGAAATTATGGTCAAGGTCATCAAAACCTAATTATATTTTAAACATGTCCCAATGATGTATCCATGCAAGTTTGGTACAATTCCATCCATTGGTTCAGGAGATATAGTGGGTACAAGAAATTCTCATCGAAGTCCTTCAGTGACCTTGAAAATGAGGTCAAGGTCATCAAAATCTAATTAGCTCTTAAACTACTCCCAGTGATGTATCCAAGCAAGTTTGGTGAAATTCCATCAATTGGCTCATGAGATATTTTGGTAATAGGAAATTGTCATCTCAGTCCTCCAGTGACCTTGAAAATGAGGTCAAGGTCATCAAAATCTAATCAGCTTTTAAACATGTCCCAATGATGTATCCATGCAAGTTTGGTGAAATTCCATCCATTTGTTCAGAAGATATAGTGGGTACAAGAAATTGTCATCTAAGTCCTTCAGTGACCTTGAAAATGAGATCAAGGTCATCAAAATCTAATTAGCTCTTAAAATTGCCCAAATGATGTATCCATGCAAATTTGATGAAATTCTATCCATTGGTTCAGGAGATATAGTGGGTACAAGAAATTCTCATCTAAGTCATCCAGTGACCTTGAAAATATGGCCAAGGTCATCAAAATCCAAAGAGCTCTTAAACTTGTCCCAATAATGTATCCATGCAAGTTTGGTGAAATTCCATCCACTGGTTTAGGAGATAACATGGGTACATGAAATTGTCATCTAACTCCTCCAGTGACCTTGAAAATGAGGTCAAGGTCACCAAAATCTAATCAGCTCTTAAACTTGTCCCTATGACGTATCCATGAAAGTTTGGTGAAATTCCATCCATTGGTTCAAGAGATATCATGCACGCAAAGTGGGTACATGAAATTGTCATCTAAGTCCTCCAGTGACCTTGAAAATAAGGTCATGGTCACCAAAATCTAATCAGCTCTTAAACTTGTGCCAATGATGTATCCATGCAAGTTTGGTGAAATTCCATCCATTGGTTCAAGAGATATCGCGCACACAAGAAACTGTCACGCCGACGCCGACGCTGACGCAGACGCCCGGGAACCGCACTGAAAACAATATGTCCCCCCTCACCTTTGGTGGGGGGACATAATTCACGATTTTAAAACAGTTTATGGCATAAAATCCGAAAAAGCATTGCTTCCGTGGGGTCCATTTCATATCTGTCCGTGAATGTACCCCAATACCGTGCGCGACGTCCTTGCGAACTATATGCCGGCTTTTATAGCACCGTGGTTGAGTGTTCAGAGTCAGATAATAGGGTTTCCGGTTCGATCTTCCTCCGGTGCATCTGAGATTTTTCAGTCCGTGACAAATGACACCCAACGTAAATTACCCACATATGCATACACTCCAGTGATTGTTCTCATGAGAATTCGAAGACGAATTCAATATGGAGGGGGAGCATGTCACAAGGTTTTGTATATCATAGACTTGTCCTGCCTTGTGGTACACACCGGCTATCATAGCGATGTGGTAGAGTTCCGCCCTTAGATCAAAGGGTTCCCGGTGCAATCCTCGGCCGGGGCA
The DNA here is from genome assembly GCA_963989385.1 of Ctena decussata. NCBI lineage: Eukaryota > Metazoa > Mollusca > Bivalvia > Lucinida > Lucinidae > Ctena > Ctena decussata. Next base: position 71,049,746 of record OZ022504.1, read on the forward strand.
TCTGAGAATTTTTAGAGTCGGTGAGTCATAAATGGACGTCTTTTTGTCACTGAAACAAGTCTCACGATGCTGCTGGGGAAAAGCATCATTTTCTATTATAAGGCGATCCGTGACATCAGTTTATCCAGAACTCACCCGCTGATTTAGGTACATGCATTAGCGGAAAGACATGACTTGCCGACGTTTCCCTCCAGAAATGTTGGTTCCTCCGAATAGAACAAGTAGCGCATATTCCCGCCCAAAAGGTGGCGTTACGGCTGCCTACCGCAGAGAGAGAGAGAGAGAGAGAGAGAGTTTTCAAACATTCTAAGTTACGAACAAGCATACACAGATCCATATCCTATATAACAGAGAAAAAGAGGGAGAGAGATATCACTCACAAACACACATACACAGAAAAGCAAAGAAAAATCCTTGCAACAACAAGTCCTGAAACCTGAAAACCTGACAAGTTCCAAAATTAATCGAAATTAATCGAAATCGCCAATTGTAAAAGCAGTTCTACATACAGAAAGATGGCAAAACAGTCAATACTGATTAGTTTTGAACTTCTGTAAATAATAATAATGATAGTAACAAAACCAACAACAATAACAAAATAAAAAAAAATAATAATAAAAAAAAACAAGAAAAAAAGGAAACAAGAGCTATGCAGATATAGACAATCTTCACGCCGAAGCAAACTTTTCTCATTAAAGACAAAAAGATTGAAAGGTGAGCATTTTTATTTGCCCCTTGAGAGTGGTTGGTTGGTTGATTTGATGCTTAACGTCCACGGTAAACAACTAAGGTCATGTCGGGACGGTCAGTTAACCTAACCACACTATTCCTGGGCAGGCTTAGACCTTCTAAGCTTAGACCTTCTAAGCGGTTAACCAGTACTAAGTGCACATACTTTCGCCAGTAACTGACAACTACCCTTCTTGAATCAGCGGAAGGAGAAACGAAAGTATGTGGCCAGACCGGGATTCGAACCCAGGACCTCTGACTTACGAGTCAGGTGCCCTACCGATTGCGCTACTCGGCCCGGCCCCTTGAGAGTGGACTTTAGTAAATGGTTATAGATTTGTATAGAACAATAAAACGAAGTGCACTGCACAAGGATCGTCACTCTATCTAAATGTATGATGAAATTCACTAACACTCCATACTGTGGCACAATTGAGAGAAATGTAATGATGTAATGTGCAAGACTCATACACACAGTCAATCATGTCTTAGGGGGTCATCCGAGAACACCCCCCCCCCTCCAAAAAAAATGGCTGCATTAGACAGGTGATCCTTTATTGCAGGTTCATTTGCACTGTATTTGAATCAGTGGACCCGCTACAAGCGGCTGCTAAAGACAGACGACTCCTTAGTAGAAGTGACAACATATGCAGGTTTGACTGTATTAGCCACGGGACTTGGTCAATGCATTTTCATGAAAGGGCTACTAAAATCTAATATTATATAAAGCAAGACTGACAGAGATTGCCAGAAAATATTCCTTACAGCAAGAAATAGGTATCAAAATAACTTCGTAGTTACATGTACTTGGGATAGAGTTATAGCTCTTTATTCTTACTCTCTGTTGTTTCCCTGGAGCGGTATTTATAAAACGACTTAAGTTGTTGCTATGCTGTTGCTAAGGCAGAATTTCTTTGAAGGAGATTCCATACAACTATGAAATTTGCACTGGAGGAACAGTCTTTTTCAGACTGTTCCTCCAGAGCAAATTTCATAGCTGTAGGGATTCTCCTTCATAGAAATTCCTTAGCAACAGCATAGCAACCACTTAAGTTGTTCTATAAATATGGCCCCTGGTAGCTATCTGTCAATATGTTGAGTTTCAGTGTATCCCATGGCATAGTTTTAAAGACACTATCCGAAATGGGCCCGAAATTTCTTGTAATAGAGTAATAGTTCTTGAACTCTAAACTTCCTCTCACTACCCGCTAATCAATATAATTCCCTTCTACATGTATGCTTTCAGAGGTCTGTTCCGGAAAGGCTACTATAGCATATTCCGTATTAATCCTATTAAACGCCTCGAGGGCGTTGCATTTTGCGAAAGGGGGGGGGGGCGTTATTTAGAGCCTAAAGTGTAGTAAATCAGCCACTGCCAAATACCTATGATAAGAATTATAAAAGTGATGGGTATACTTTCAGAGGAAGCAACTCTACTATTTTGTCTCCCTTCTCCGTATGGGTCAAAGAAAGAATAATGCTCCTCATGGAGCAAATTTTCCCCTTCAAGAGTAGACCCCATTTAAAAGAGCTACCTTATCCACAGAAGCACACAGGAATTCATACAAGTTAATAGAACATGATTTTCTGAAAATAGGCAGGGGGTGTTAATATAGCAGGGGCGTTTACTAGGAATAATACGGTACTACGAAGGATAATAACTCCATAAGGTTATGTTCATGCACCAAGGACTTCCTCTCATTGCACTCTATCAATGAGGGAAGTTTCATTTGACTCCCTGAATACTGTACTTCCATAGATAAGTTCCGCATCAACTTATTACTGCAAATATTAGGAACAAGAATAACTCTGTAATTAATTGTGATAGAGTTATGGTTCTTGTACACTGCACTTTCATTCATTGCCCTCTATCAATGTATCAAGTTTCAATAGGCAAATACTCTTAACATAACTAAAGCACATGTTCAGATCATGTCCAAGATAGATGCTCTGACTATAACTAAGGCACATGTTTAGATCATGATTAAGGCACATGTTCGTCCCATGACTAAAGTACGCATCCTGATTATGACTAAAACATGTGTTCAGATCATATCGTGACTTAGGTACGGGTTCAGATCATGGGCTAGACATACGGTACTACCCAAACCCATACTGGCTCGTGGTCAGATAATGACTGATGCACGCAGTCAGATAATGACTCACGAACGTGTTCCGATCATCATTATGGTAAATGATCCGATTGTGACTAAGGTACTTATCTAGAATATAAATAAGGTACAGACTCAGATTGTGATTAAAATACATTTGGGTTGTGACTTAGGCACATGTTTGTATCATGACCGAGGCACACGTGCAGATCATAACTATTGTGTATGTAACGATCATTAGTAAACATATATTCAGATCATGACTAAGTTATGTTTTCAGATTATGACAAAGGCACGTGTCCAGATCATATCTACGAAACACGTCCTAATGATAACTAGGACACCCATCCAGGTTATAACTGATACACATTTTCAGATGGTTACTAATTAACGCATGTTCATATCATGTCTGCAAAACACGCTTAGATCATATCTAAGGCACGCGTTTAGATTACGACCAAGGTATGCTCAGTTCCTGACTAAGACACACATTCAGGTCATGACTAAGGCACACATTAAGATCCATGACTAAGGCACACATTCAGATCATGACTAAGGCACACATTCAGGTCATGACGAAGGCACATGGGTCATCCTGACAAAAGCACATGGTCAGATACTTACTGACATGTTCAGATCACAAATATGAACCATGATCAGATCAGAAATAAGGCGGCCCATCATAAGCTTTTATATAAATGACACATGGTGAGATCATGAATACGGCATATATTCAGATCGTTATTTAAGCGCATGTTCAGATCATGATCAAAGTACTTGTTCAGACCATGACTTATAGTAAAGTTCTTGACTGAGGCATAAATTCAGATCATGACTAACGCAGATATTCAGATCATAACTAAGGCACGTGTTCAGCTTATAAATAAAGCTCATTTTCAGACAATGACTTGCACAATTTCAGATTGTAAACGACAATGGACATGTTCAGATATTGATTAGGGCATACGTTTAGATCGTAGAGCTCCAAGGAACCAAATCTGTGCATGACAAAAGTGCGTACTCAGATCATGAACTGTAGTTAGTTCAGATCAAATGCACATTTTATTTATCATGACTAATGCATGTGCTAAGATCACATTCAAATCATGACAATTTAAAGAACGTGTTCAAAGCATGACAGATACACATGTTCAGATCATAACAAAGTCACGTGCTCAGATAGAAAGAAAGGTCGAATTTGTTCAGAGAATGACAAGGCGTATGTTCAGATCAGAAAAACGACACATGTTCAAATCATGATGAAGTCGGTTCTCTAGATCGGAAGAAAGGACTCACTTGTTCAGAGTATGACTCAGGCGTATGTTCAGATCATGACAAAGACACACGTTCTGATCATGATAAGTCACGTATTCAGATCGAAAAAAAAAGACTGGACTTGTTCAGAATATGACAAAGTCGAATGTTCCAATAAGGACAATGGCAACTGACAAGATCATGACTTAGGCTCATGTTCAGATCATTACTAAGGCAGGAGTTCAGACCATGTCAAAGACACATGTTCAGATCATGACAGCCACGTGTTCAGATCATGACAAAGGCCCGGGTTCAAATCAAAGGCACATGAACTTATCATTGAGAAAGCATTCGTTCAGAGTATTATTAAGGCACCTATTCAGTAAATGGCTGATTACAGGTTTAGATTTTGACTACCGGGTATGACACGTGCTCAGAGCCTCAGATCATGTCTTACACATGTTATATTGAAGACAATCCCATGAAACTGCAGAAAAAGTTGTGGTCACCGTCAACAATAGCACTACATAAATATTTTCATCGTCGAGCAAGAGTCGTAGTTGTTTTGTCGAAATCCTTCCAGCTACAGGCTCACGTGCGTACAGGTTAAAAACCATAATAATAATAATTAAGACCGTGGCCCTTTTGTAAATCGCTGTTATTCCTTCATTTATCGATAATAGTTTTGCAAAACTTCTGTACGGTTGTAGCCAAGTGATTTTTCTTTTCACTGTTGAAGTCACTTCGGCAGGCGGTGAACATTACTCCGGCAGGAAGTGGCATAGTGACATCATAATGACATAATGACAGCCTGTCGTTTCATTTGTTCCTGCTAACCTCCCCGGGTTCATAATGAACAAACAGGTTCCTAACAAAGTTCTGCCATGTATTCAAAATTTCCATTATTTGAGATATTTTAATTAGAAATACTTGTTCCATAAAATGTAAGCTGAAACTAAGGATTTTTCACTAGAACTTAGAAGCCAATTTTGTATTCTCAGAAGTGCAGCTGGCAGGAAATGGTGTTAAAAACAGGTTAATAACGCTTTTATAATGTCTCTTCCTCTTGAAATGTGAACTCAGAAGCAACTGCATAAAAATGATAAAATCAAAAATAAAAATTAACTAGAAATGTGTCCATAGGACACGGATGCCCCCGCCTAGTGCCTTGAGTAAGATGGCACCCTGATTAAGTTACTGGCACTTGTATGATAACTAGGTTCATAGAGGCAGACTTGTACAATATAAATGGCAATTCAAGAGACACGAAATGTCAAAACGACCTATGCAGGACTAAGTTATAGGCCGGACACAAAAATGTTTTCACTATAGCCTATACATGAAGTTTACATGCGCAGTGTGACCTCCACCTTCAAGCTATTATGATCATTTATGCAATATAGTTTTGAATCCCACCATGCAGGATAAAGTTATGGACAGGACATAAACATGTTTCACTGAAGCCTATGCATAAAGTTTAAGTGCAGACTGTGACCTTGACCTTTGAGCTAACAATATGATTCTTGCATGTGACACATCAACGTGTCATGATAATTATTTAAGTCAGATAATTTCGAAATCCCATCATGCAGGACAAAATTTCACTACAGCCTATGCAAAAGCTTAAGTGCTGGCTGTGACCTTGACCTTCAAGCTAGCAGCCTGGTTTTTGCACACGACACACCATCCTGTCATGACAAGTGTTTATGCCAAATAATATGAAGGACAAAGCTATGGACCAGACCCGAACATATTTCATTATAGCCTATGCACAAAGTTAAAGCGTGGACTGTGACCTTGAACTCTAACATAGTGACATGGTTCTTGCATGCAACACATCGTCTGGTCATGATGATCATTTGTGCTAAATAATTTTTAAATCCAACCATGCAGTCCAAAGTTATGGGTCGGACACGAACATATTTCATTATAGCCTATGTACAAAGTTTAAGTGCGGACTGTGACCTTGACCTCTGAGATAGCCACGTGGTTCTTGCACGCGACACACCATCTTGTCATGATGATCATTTGTGCCAAATAATTTTTAAATCCCACCATGCAGTCTAAAGTTATGGGACGGACACGAGCATATTTCATTATAGCATATGTACAAAGTCTAAGTGTGGACTGTGACCTAGATCTTTGAGATAGCGACATGGTTCTTGCACGCAACACACCATCTTGTCATGATGATCATTTGTGCCAAATAATTTTTAAATCTCGCAATGCAGTCTAAAGTTATGGGTCGGACACGAGCTACCCTAATACCCTTATTAATAATAATAACAGCAGCAGCATCCATTTGTACCTCTTTTATAATTTTAAATTATAAAAAAAGCAGGATGGGCAGCTGCCCAAGTGACCAGGCTGCTAGAGACCACAGACAAGCGGACATAACAACACGTCAGCAAAAGGATACTGAGGGGGGGGGGGGGGGGGGGGTCTCCAACTAATTTTACTGGATCCCAACCTCCGTGATTTCAAACAGACACCCCACCCTGAATTGTTAGTTTGAAACAATTCCTTGACCGCATAAAGTGAAGATACCGCGCTGATCCAAAAATGATTGTACAAAATTTCTAAGCCGAAAAAGGAGCCATAAGTTTTTTTTGTCAAATTCTAGCAAAATTCCAAAAGTTAAAGCCACGGTCTAAGCACTGTGATAAGTTTTCAGGCAGGCCCTTCAAAACTGTAGTTGGGGTTATCTTAAATGGGAACATTAAAAGTAACATCAATTACTCACAAATTTTAAGTTGAAAAAGAGGACCTTAGCGTCGTCAAAATGATTTGACTAGAACTCCGCAGCCTTTAAAGAGGGTACAGGCCATTTCATAGGAGTGGTACAAGTTTGAAGACAAAATGAAGCTGTATAGATAAATGTGCATGTAAAGTGGGATGTATGCATGAACGGACGAACAAGTTCCATCTCCTATTTCGTGGTCGAGGCATCAATACTCACGTGTTATGCATGGGAGAGAGAGAGAGAGAGAGAGAGAGAGAGAGAGAAAGAGAGAGCGACCGGTTAGTTCTATGCCGACGAAAAGTCGATTTTTTAATTGGGTAAGTGAACAAAGGTGTGCCGCTCGTACTGGGATAGGCTGACTACATGATCATCACATTATCTAAGAAATGAATAAGGGCGCGTTTACACGACCAAAGTTTCTATGACAAAGTAGGTTTGTCAAAGAAAAATTTGCTCGTGTAAATGCCAAAATATGACAATGTTTCTTTGACAAATATATATGGTAAAGTTACTTCGATAAATTAAATTTGTCCGTGTATACGGAGAACTTTGCTAAAGATTATGAAACAAAGAACATTGCTACAAGCGTGGAAAATGTGACAATGATTTTGTTTCATCGCTGCAGGTAACTTTGACGAATAATATTTTGTCGTGTGAACACTGCAGCAAATATTTCATTGCCAAAGTTTATGTGACAAAGATTCTATGGCACATTTTCTTTAACAAATAATTTGCTCCGTGTAGACGCAAAATGTTTGTCATACTTTCTTGGTTAAAGTTTCTGTGACATAGAAACTTTGCTCGTGTAAACGCGCCCTAACTTGCAGTAAAACTTGACAAGACGAGTATCACAATGTGGTATGAAATGAATAACAAGCACCAATGCACATGCAACAATCCAGATTTTTCCTGGTGATCCTACTAGACCTGTTTAAGAAAGATTCGTTTTCATATATTTTCGAACTATTTCCGAACAAGCACGAGCTGGTCGACATTTGGGAAAGATAATCTACTTCTAGTTTTACACTTCAAAAAAAAATTATAAAAAAGAAGAAATAATAATAACAATAATAATAAACAAAAACAACGTAAATCAGTGTTAGCTCTAGTAATGCGTGTGCCCATTGCTTTTTATCGTTTCATGACACAGACGAACAGTTCGCGATTAGGCTACTCAAAACGAGGCATAACACTTCACATGAACATTAGTTTACACACGAAAACATCTTCCCACCGATGCGCTAATATTATGCGCTGATTATTTCCTTGAGTCACTGTTTCTTTTTAACCCTGCATTTGATGACTGTTGCAATGAAATGAGAAAAATCTATTCTGATTCCCCACCCACGGTAAACATAACCTAAAACGAAACGCCTGAACAAATTGAGCTTTCTGCTCTCTGTAACTGACGAATGCTAACTACGCCCCTCACAACAACACAGTTTTTGTACCTGTTCTAGTAAGTTCGCTGCTCATCAAAACTATATGCATAGCCACGCCATTCTTTGTCTAAAATATGTATTAAAATGGCGGATCTATTTTCGTATAATTACCACAATGCATCAGTCACTCAAATCGATTCCGCTTCGCTGGAGTATCACGTGACTCACTTGTATAAGGCTCGTTACGCGGAAGCGACAGAGTGTATTGGAAACTTTTACAGAAATAAACAGCATTATAGCTGTTGAAAATATCTATTTTATATCAGAAATAAAGCAAAATGAATATCTTAACATGTTTTGTTTCTCTTTTTGTCGAATTATGTTTATTGAATGAGTAGAAACTATTTTGAATGCCCAGGTAAAAGTTACTCGTAATTGACAGTTATAACAATATGGCTGCCAGCGTATATTAAGGTAGCGACAACCAGTTAAATATACACACACGTCATACAACCCATTTTCACTGCATAATATCCAGAATGGATTAAATGCATTACATGTACTTCAATTTCTGTTTACTCAATACACGTTTTAATGTGAAAGTATAATCTTTATATATAGTTTATTGTTTATAATCGGGTTTTAGTAAAAGATATGATCGAGACCTGATCAGGTAGGTCAAGGCCAATTATCGCATGGCGCACCGGGCAGGCGGAGTATTTGTTGTTGTTGTTTTTTGTTGCTTTACGTCCACAGTAAACAGCTATGGTCATGCCGGGACGGTTACTAAACCTAACCACAGTATTCCTGGGCAGGTTCAGACGTAAGCGGTTAATAACCTGTAAAGTTAACATACTTCGCAGTCGTAGTAAACACAGATAGGCATACATGTACTCCTCCATTTATCCTCGAATGACCAGTTTCAGTGACCCTAACAGTATTATACGCACAGTGGCAATGTTTCACATAAATGCAGGATTTCTTTAATGGATTATTTTAGTGAGGCATTCTAACCAGACAAAGATGGAAAAGTTGAAACAATGAATTTTGGAGGTTTTTATTTTCAAGACCTATATTTCGCTAACGGTAATAAAGTCGGACCAGTTTCAGTGACCCCCACTCATTTTCTAAACAAGTTGCAATATGAAGCTGGTTGCTCAAGATTGAAACTCATGAACTGAATATAAAAACATGCTGAAGGCAATGGCTGTATGTGCTTATCAAGAAAAAGATGACAACATGGAAATTAAGAAATACCATGTCAAAATAAGGGGGTGGGGTTATATAACAAACCAAAACTTGCATGCAAATACATTTTCTCCAAATGTTTTTGTAGTATTTTATGTTGAAAGTAATAGTTAACATATTTTCAACTAGTATTTAGTCCCTGGTCACTTAATTTCAACAATATATAAAAAGAAACTTTGCAGACTGGTTGAAAAAGCGGTAGGGCTGTACTAAGGACAGCAATTATTTCAATACTGTAAGATCAGTGTTTTATGTTTGTCATTTATATCTTCAGTTCTACAACCAGAAATACAACATGCTAGTTAACATATCCAAATAGAAAATAAATCAGAACTATTCCTCTGATTATAAATTTGATACGAAATTAACAATGTAAAAAAGTAATAAGAAAAATGCACGAAAAATGGGGTTGTCATGAAAACCTGTATACTGTGAAGTTCTTCAAGGCAGAATCGATGATGTTCTTATCAAACCTACACAAAGGCAATATAACTTAGTGCATATCTCTGCAAAAAAGAATTTCTTGCTGCATCACTTTTCAAAAATATTGACAGAATTTAAAAGGTCACTGAAACTGGTCAGTCACCATACAATTTTAAATTTGTGACGTTAATCAATGCAAACGCAGAACTTGGGACGTCTGAACCTGAGCGTAGCGAAAAATTTCTTGACTAGACGTCCAACAGCACGGAGCTACGGGCAGTCTAACTATGACTTAGTAGCCCCACCTTTCCATAATACTTTAACTCGCGTCGCCGCTAAACCATACTGTCCGAAACCAGGACCCGGTGCAGCATATATGATGAGGGCTCATCGCGGAGCGGATCTAAAGGACTCAGCTGCAACAGTCGAGAAACGTTCTTTGAGATCTCCGTCGCCAGTGGAAACAACTAAAAATGAGCATACCGTATAAATCCTATTAATCGCCCCGGGGGCGTTGCATTTTACGAAGGAGGGTGGGGGCGTTATTTAGAGCCTAATAAGTAGCAAACCAGCCACCGCCAAACTAATAAACAGTATTAAGGTGAATGGATATACCTGTACAGGAAACAATTCCACTAACTTCCTTTTGTGCCTCTCTTCTCGGTAGGGGTCAACTCTTAAAGTTAAGAATTTGCTTCTCTAGGAACAAATTCTTTCCTTTAAGAGTAGATCCCATTTTAAAAAAAGCTACCTCATCCAGATCCTGCGAAGCAAACGGGAATTCATGCAATGCAACATTTCATAGGAAAAGAGACCGGGGACGTTTATTATGGCAGGGACGTTTAGTAGGGTTGATACCTTAGATAGGGGCGTTATCAGGGACAATTATACATGCCACGTATAATCATGTTTCATACTCTTTGAATCTAAGGGTTTAGGTCTTAGATATTTTATATAGTCATGTCTGTTGCCGTATTTGGTATTGAAATATTGTCCGTACAATTTACAAAATTCCAGTATGAAAATATGCAGGTGCGTGTTAGAATTTCGGCAAGTTGACAAAACTTCAATACGCAACTGCGAATTTTCGTACGGATAGCTGCGCCAGTCATTTTGAAGTTCTCTCAAGGATTGCACATGCCACTGCAGAGGCCAATATGTCTCTTGGACCGAAGGTGAAACTGAAGCGCTCTCCTTTCTCCTGGTCATATCCATATTTCTGTATGTCCATTAGTCATGCCTCTTGACATTTCTTCTTAAAATCTCTGACGTTTTCATGATTGCAAACGCGACAAGAGCACTCACTCACTCACTCACTCACTCACTCACTCACTCACTCACTCACTCACTCACTCACTCACTCACACACAGCCTCACTCACTCACTCACTCACTCACACACAGCATCTACCACCATCTTCCCTACACACTTAACCCTCACCAAGTCACTCGCCTAGGTACTCATTTCACTCATTCCGAAGACTGGCGCCAATCTGTCACACTGTCACTCATTCCAACGAGTGGCACCAATCCGTCACACTGTCGCTCATTTCGACGTGTGGCGTCAATCTGTCACACTGTTGCTTATTCCGAAGAGTGGCGTTAATCTGTCACATTCTTTCTTCATTCCGATGAGTGGCGTTAATCTGTCACATTCTTTCTTCATTCCGACGAGTGGCGTCAATCTGTCACACTGTCACTAATTACAACGAGTGGCATCAATCTGTCACACTGTCGCTCGCTCATTTCGACGAGTGGCGTTTATCTGTCACACTGTCGCTCAGTTCGACGTGGTGTCAAGCTGACACACTGTCGCTCAATCCGACGAGTGGCGTCAATCTGTCACACTGCCATTCATTCCGACGAGTGGTGTCAGTCTGTCACCACACGGTTGCTTATTCCGACGAGTGGCGTTAATCTTTCACACTGTCGCTTATTCCGACGAGTGATGTTAATCTGTCACACTGTCGCTCATTCCGACGAGTGGCGTCAATATATCACACTGTCACTCTTTCCGACGGGTGGCGTCAATCTGTCACACTGTCGCTCATTCCAACGAGTGGTGTCAATCTGTCACACTGTCGCTCATTCCGACGAGTGGCGTCAGTCATCTGTCACACTGTCGCTCTTTCCGACGAGTGGCATCAATCTGTCTCACTATCGCTCATTCCGACGAGTGGCGTCAATCTGTCACACTGTCGCTCATTCAGATTAGTGGCGTCAATCTGCCACACTGTTGCTCAAACCGACGATTGGCGTCAATCTTTCTCAATATCGCTTATTCCGACGAGTGGCGTCAATCTGTCACACTGTCGCTCATTCCGACGAGTGACGTCAATCTGCTCGGTCAGTCATTCTTTCGGGCACCCCCTTGCTCTCTTTCGCCGTCACATACCCACCCATTCTACCGGACATTCTTTCTTTCAATCGACCAAGCAGATAGTTAGTGTAGGGCGCGTTTACACGAGCAAAGTTTCTATGTCACAGAAACTTTAACAAAGAAAGTATGACAAACATTTTGCGTTTACACGGAGCAAATTATTTGTTTAAAGAAAATGTGCCATAGAATCTTTGTCACATAAACTTTGGCAATGAAATAATTGCTGCAGTGTTCACACGACCAAATATCATTCGTCAAAGTTACCTGCAGCGATGAAACAAAATCTTTGTCACATTTTCCACGCTTGTAGCAATGTTCTTTGTTACATAATCTTTAGCAAAGTTCTCCGTTTACACGGACAAATTTAATTTATCGAAGTAACTTTACCATATATATTTGTCAAAGAAACATTGTCATATTTTGGCATTTACACTAGCAACTTTTTCTGTGACAAACCTTCTTTGTCATAGAAACTTTGGTCGTGTAAACGCGCCCTTAGTCAATAAACCAAACCGGTCAGTCATTAACGTAGCCACTACCACCCACTTATTTATGTATGACTCACAGACTTATTCAGTGTATACGTAAAATCCATTTACGCATAAACTCACTTACTCAGTCGCTTGCTTGCTATCTCATCCCCTCAGCCCATCGTCATTTGAGTTCCTCACAAAACACTTATTCTATAACTCACTCACTCACTCACTCGCTAGCTCGCTCACTTACTCACTCATTCACTCACTCACTCCCTCGGTATTTTGAAAGATACTTTTAACCGAGGGACCGTGGAAAGTGAAGCCTGTGTTCAGTTATTAACCTACTCGGTCACTCACTAGTGAATGAATGAGTTAGTCAGTGAGTAGGTGAGTCAGTTTGTCAGACAGTCCGTCGGCGGAAAGTTATTTTGGGTGGCTACCTGACTAGTAAATGATTTAAAGTGATTGAGTGTTTGAGTGAGAGGGTTGGTGAATAAATATTTGAGTGAGTGCGTGCCTGAATGAGTGAGTGAGTGAGTGAGTGGTGGATGGGTGTTTGCATGAGTGAGTGAGTGCACAAAATCACCAAGTCAGTAACCCACTCTGTCAACCAGGCAGTAATGCAGTTAATTTATCGTGTACCCACTCACTGACCCACTGCCTAGTCAAGGGGTCGCACTCACTAGTTAAGTTAGTCAGGAAATGGTTCCAGTAAGACAATAATTAGTGTTTGGTAAGTCACTCACTGACTGAGCTGTCGTCGTTTACCCACTTTCTCGGTCGCTTTTTCAGTCTGACACTCGGTCATTCACTTTCACATATTCATTCCAAGAGCAACCTCGCTGTGACCTATCCATTCACATTCGTCAGATAGTCAGTTACTCACCAGCCCATCATTTCAGTTCTCATTCATTTTACTTTTACTCACCCATTCACTATAAGACTCAGACTTACCAATCTTTCGACCACAAAGTGAGTCGGACAGTCAGTCAGTCAGTCAGTCAGTCAGTCGGTCTCATTCAGGCATCTGCGGTGTAAGTCAGTCAGTTAGAAACGCACCAACTCCCACACAGTCAGTCACGCTCACTCACTCACCCACTCACTCGTGCGATGACAGAGAAGATGAGTCAGAGACAGGGCAAATGAACAAGATGGTAATCCACTGACTGACGGACTGATATCGAAGTCAGTGGATCTCTGATTCACTTGCACAGGATTTCCAGAAATCGTGTCATTCAATTATTTAATTGTCATTCGTTTGATCAATCATGCCCGCTACACTACAAATTCAGGAGTCGCAGGCTACTACTCCCTCTCCATCAGCCCTCCAGATAAAACTTTAAACAGACGTCCCGCCTCCGTATGACCTATGTGTTGGTGGAACATTAAACCAGTGTTCACTCACTCACTCACTAAATCCATCACTCACTCACTCACTCATCACACTCACTCACTCACCGAGTGGCACTCGCTCAATATGTCCGTCAGTCTATCAGTGGGTCAAACAAATAGTCGGTTTGGTATGCTGTAATTTGTGCCGAAAATATCCTTTTTTCCAGCAAATATTCAGCACAGAGTATGTTTACACAAACGAAACTTTGAAGCTTCATATCTTTAAAGGAAAACACATGAACCTGCAATGTTTCCCGTAACATCAGTGGCCGTAAGGGTCGTATGGGCCCACCGTATCCTGGGCCATGACAGCATATGAAAGGCGGAGCCTATCCCTCTCCTTTCGCTGCCTCATCCTTCCTTGATTCGAAAAAGATATTCATTTACTGGGAAATTACTGCTTGGTTGATCGAGAGTCACCGGCTCGCTAACGGCGATTCGAACCCGCGACCTTTTACACTATGCGCATATTTTACCACTCGACTTCGAGCCTCTCTGAATTTCTGTAAGAAATCTTTTTGAGTTGAGATCAAAGAAAGAGCAAAATTAGAGCAGTTACGAAATACCTGGGGAATATCTATTCGTTGATACAGCAGGTAAATATGTGTACCTTCGCCGAAATTCTTGATTATGTAAAGCTACTACTTGTATAATGGGTTTTTCGCATTTAAGGTTCCCGGCTTCATGCTTATACTACGCTGGAAACGAAAAAGGTTTAAGGTAGAATATCTCATTTATTTCAATTATTGGTGTATTTTCGTTTGTTTTAATGCATATAATTGGTCTTTCTGTGGTGTACGAACGAGTGTCTATGTAACTGCTTCAGTCATGTACAGCAGACAGTAATTAGCGAGTTTTTCACTTTCGATTTTACTTGGATTTTTCTGCTTTCGATTTTGTCAAGTGGCCTGGAGTGAAAAGATAAGTAGTGTCGGGTCAAATCAGGTGAACCAATAACAGTAGCCAATATTTCAATAGCGACGCTGAAACGACGTGCAGACACATGTGGACGTTTATGAGATACTGCTGTTTTGTATTTGGAGTAAAGAAGCAGACACGGGTGGAGTTTTAGATGGCATGACTAAGGACACTGTAAGCTCTCAAAATAGGTTAGGTATGACTTTGTGGTTATTACGTTCTTTCAACAGTAATTCAGTCATAGGACGATGGGAGGGTGTTAAGAATGGCTCTGAGCGGTGGATCCCCGCTTATTTCGGACATAATCTCGCCTTAAAGCGAGACTCAAACCGGCGACCGCGTGTTTCAAAGTTGGAAGTGATCTGACTAACAACTCGGCCAGAACTACCTATCCAGTTTGCCGATGACATTGACACTCTTGCTGAGGAAGTGTAGGAACTAGAAGCCCTAGCTAAAAGTCTCGACAAAATCTGCAAACGGTATAAAATGGAGATAAGTGCTGAGAAGACCGAACTAATGACAAACAGCGCCAATGTCATCCAGAGGGAGATCAAGGTAAACAGACCTATGTTGGGCTTCAAATACCTTGGAGCGATTGTATGAGTTGATGGCTCAAAACCAGAGGTTCTCTCAAGAGTTGCACACGCCACTGCAGGTCTTACGACTGAAACAAATATGTAGAGATAGTAAGGGAAAGTACTATGACCTTTGATATGAGATGCTACTGAAGGTTACTAAACATCTCATACCAGGTTAAAGTATATAATGAGGATGTTCGCAACAAGTTCCAAGCAGCCGTTGGAGGATATGACGAGCTCCTGAACATGGTCGAGAAACGGTAACTAAGTTGGTTTGGCCACTTCTTAAGGTGGCCTGGCTTAGTAAAGACGATTCTACAGGACACCGTGAAAAGACGACAATGAAGAAGCAGACAGAAGAAGAGTTGGAAGACAATATAAAAAGAGTGGACAGGGATGGTCTTTGCTAGCACAACTAGGGCAGCTGAAGATAGGACTAGGGGGAAAAGGGATTGCTGTAAAGACATCTGTGGTGCCCCAACGAGCTTGCAAGGTTACGGGATAGACAAGAATGCACTAGGTTGTTTTTATTTTCTGCAATAGCAGCAGTTTTTGAAATATCGGAAGTATATAATAATAATTTCCTCATATTTAATCATGCTCTGGTACGAGTAATACCGCTGACTGTATGCCAGGCAGAATAATTCTGTTTTCATCTCTGGACTTTCAACGAACTGCACTTTTGTCATATATGAGGATTGTCCCAGAAAATAATAGACACGCTTCTTATTTTGCTCAAACGCCGCCACATAATAGTTCTGTAACATAACCTAATTTGGAGCAATTACCTTTTTACTCACCAGGCGAGCCAAAACTATGATTTCCAGATATGACGAAACTTAATACTGTATGGCCAACAAGTATAGCTTTCACAAAAAAGCTTGGTCTACGCTTAGCAATCCATTGATAGTTCCCGCAAACCATTGCAACCACAAAAAATCTAAAACAAAACGTTTGTTTATATATCAAGCTGACCTAAAATCTTCATTGGTGGTTTTCAAGCAAGGGTGTGAGTGGTAGGTATCATACCATTCCACAGTTGAAGGACACCTCAAAAGTCCGTAATATCACAAGTCATTAATTCATCTGTAGCTTGCGATACATTCTGCTACCTTGTGATGCCATATGTGCGGCATTTTATATGCTCACCGCATCTATACGAATAGCGCTCACGCCATATAAACGAACAGTTGCATAAAGGTCAAGCTGCATTGTGGGTAACCAATGGCTGTAATTCCATGTGTCAAAAGCAACTACTAGGTATTCTAAGCCCATGGGCAAGGGCGTAGGCAATAACAGATCCTTTTATACGCCTGTAGAAGATGGGTCGTATTATGTCGAGGCCTCCGTCCGTCCGTTAACTTTTCGTGTCTGCTCCATATCTCCTGAACCCATTGAAAGATTTTTTTGAAAACTGAGTCAAATGTTTGCCTTATCGAGACGATTTGCAGAACTGATATTTCAACGATGTCTGACAAAAAGGTCAAGGTCATACTTAGAGGTCAAAGATCAAATGGTAACTATCTAGAAAATCATTTAAGATTTCATCACGAAAGTTTGTACAAATATATAGCATTATCAGATGATGTGCAGAGAAAAAGAACAATAACTCTTCTTTCATTTTCGACGGAATCATGTCCCTTTGTATTTTTCATACAGTTATTTCATATAAGCTTCGTGTTCGCTCCATATCTCGAAAATCGTTTAAAATTTCTTCATGGAAGTTTGTATAAATATAAAGCACCATCAGACGATGCGTAGAGAAAAAGAACCATAACCCATTTCTCACTTTTGATGGAATTATGTCCTTTTGTATTTTTCTTATAGTAATTTCATATAAGCTTCGTGTTCGCTCCATATCTCGAAAACCGTTTAAGATTTCTTAATGAAAGTTTGTATGAATATAAAGCATCATCAGACGATGCGTAGAGAAAAAGAACCATAACCCTAGTTTCACTTTTAACAAAATTAAGCCCCTTAGTAATTTTAGTATCGTAATTTTGTATTAAATTCGTGGCCGCTCCATATCTCCCTAAAAACGAGTTTTTTTTATAACTGGAGTCAAATGTTCACCTTATCGAGGCAACGTGCAGAACTCGTATTACAACAATGTCCGACAAAGGTCAAGGGCACATTTAGGGACCAGATTTCAAAGGGAAACATTATTTGTCCGCTCCATGTCTCGAAAACCGTATCAGCTTTCTTCATAAAAGTTTATAAAAGTTTATGCAAATATGAAGCAGCATCAGCCGATGCGCAGAGGTAAAGAACCATAACCCTACTTTCAGTTTTGACGGAAGTATGCACCTTTGTATTTTTCATATTGTAATTTTCATATTAGCATTGTGTCTGCTCATATCTTGAAAACCGTTGAAGATTTCTTCATGAAAGTTTGTACAAATATCAGAAGATATGCGGATAAAAATAACCATAGCCCTACTTTCAGTTCTGATGGAGTTATGCCCCTTTGTAATTTCTGTCTATGAATTTCATATCAGCTTCGTTTGTTTTGTAGTTTATATCTGCCTTATTATTGAAGATTTAAGCTACTGACAAAGTTCTGTCATCTCTTGTTTTCATTGCAACTTAAAGCCCCAACGGGCGTATATGCCCCGCTCAGCGGAGCTCTTGTTCACATTGTTATCTCCCTTAGTCTGGCGGCCCGTTACCTGGCGAGATTTCGCGTTACTTCACACACATGTGACAAACTTTAGATAAAACAGCATAAATTATAAGCTTTTTGATAATAATATAACGACGTACTTATAATTACACGAGGGACGTCCTGAAAGTTCTGGTTCTCGCCGCATAACTTTGTTTGGTCGTGTGCTGGGGACAATGTTATGCATTTATCGAAAGCAGTACATTTCGCCTTTACATTTTACAAAGATACATTTTCTTAATGAGTTGCAATGCATTTTATTAGATACGGAGCCCGGGAGGGGACATGGCAATACATATACTAGTTTTGTTCCCACGAAATGTATTTCGTTCCCACGCATTACTTTCTGATTCCCTCAGTTAAGTATTTCGTTCCCTCAAAATAAAATTCCGTTCCCACGCTTTTCTTTCTTGTTTCCACGCATTACTTTTTCGTTCCCTCAATTTACTATTTCATTTCCTCAAACTAATATTCGTTCCCACGCTTTACTTTTTCGTTCCCCTCAGAATTGCATTTCCTTCCCTAAAATAATATTCCGTTCCCACACTTTACTTTTTCATTCCCTCAAAACAGCATTGCTTTCCCTTGAAATAATATTTCGTTCCCACGCATTACTTTTTCGTTCACTCAAAATAATGATTCGTTCCCTCGAAATAATATTTGGTTCCTCCAAAATAACATTTTGATTCCACGCATCACTATTTCGTTTGCTCGTACTTATATTTCTTTCTCTGTTAAAATGAATTCGTATCCTTAAAATAGTATTTTGTTGCCTCGTTATAATATTTCGTTGTATCGCAGTAGTATTTTGAGCCTACAAATTACTATTCCGTTCCCTCGAAATAATATTCCGTTCCCACGATTTACTATTATGAGGCCTCGCAATATGAGCCGCGACGTGACAAAACCAACAATGTGGTCGTGCGTCCAGCGCAGACTCAGATCAGCCTGGGCATCCGCCCAGTCTGATCAGAGTCTTCGCTTTCCGCATGAAGGTAGCTTAGTCCCTCGGCTACCCTTTAAGCGCGTAGCAAAGAGTCTGATCAGACTGGGTGAATGCACAGGCTGATCTGAGTCTGCGCTGGGCGGACGACCACATTGTTTGTTTTCTCGTGTCGCGGCTCATATGTATTTAAGCTTTACACAGATCGGTGTATCATGGTTTTTCTTAACAATGAGCGTTGAAAAGTGCTCTGTGTTGATTAAGGGTATTTGAGCCGCGACGTGAGAAAACCAACAATATGGTTGTGCGCCTAGGGCAGACTCAGATCAGCCTGGGCATCAGCCCAGTCTCCTCAGACTCTTTGCTAAGCACTTAAAGGGTAGCTAAGAGTTTAAGCTACCTTCATGCGGACAGCGAAGACTCTGATCAGACTGGGCGGATGCCCAGGCTGATCTGAGTCTGCGCTTGGCGCACAACCACATTGTTGGTTTTCCCACGTCGCGGCTCATTTAATTATGATAATCAATTTGGTCAACATTATATTTAAAATTTGAACATGACAATCGAACTACATATTCCATTAAAATACAAAAATTAAGAAACTAAGAAATCATAGCATCATTATACATAAACACTTTCGCTTTATTCCTGAGACGTCGCGCACGATGTTCGAACAGTGGACACTTCCAGAGGGTCATTTGCAAAAGAAATCTTTTATTCGAAGCAGAAACTATTCATATCAAATGGAAGCTAAAACTCTGCAGAGTATGACTGTGTAAATTTTAATTATTTCAAATATACCATTTTAAAGAGGGACGGCAAAGCTATACGATTTTCAGTCTAAAATGGCATGCCCAGCGTTACATTTTACGAACACCTCCAATCATAAAATGATAAATGAACCGTATAAAACGCACGAGAAAATATAAAGTATAACTGTAAACAGAAAATGTCCATCTACAGAAGAAATAAAACCGTCGTAATAAACAAATACATATAAACACGGAAGGAAAAGGAGGATGGGTAAGATTAAAATATATCTTAAATGCACAATGGTTACTCTTTATGGTGAGATATATTTCGTTAAGACTGCTCATCGAATAAAATTTTTAAGATGCCAGTTTCAATTTCTCAGTAATTGTCCCCTGACGTAAAATCAGCGTCCCAATTTATGAACTGCTTTAAGAAAACTTAATTTATCGGATTTTGAATTAACATAAAATGAATTAGCGAAGTTTATAGGAAATGCACATTGTTTGTAGATTACAGAAATAAGAAAATTTGACGCTGGAACAACGGCTGCCCCAACGTTGGACAAACATCATTGACATTTCTGACCTTTGGGTCAACGTTGTCCTAACATCGAGTGCTCACTCGGCGGTGTCGACTATCAGTTGGCGGAGTACTTGTATGGTTCACGAAGGGCTCTGGGTTCGTGATCAGTAGGGTCACGATTTTGTCGTCATCTGTTTCATTTGGGAAGTGGCCCTGGGCTGGAGGGGCACACAGATGGTGATGGCTAAGTTGCTTTCAGTGAAGAGGAGTCTTCTTTTGTGACTTCCTGTTTGTTTCCTTTGGCAGTCTGCCCATTTGGAGAGGGTCTGCTCTCTAGGGAGGAATTTGCTCTTTCTTTTAAAACTTGGCTCCAGTTTTGGGTTTACAGAGACTGAATTGCTTCCCTTCAGAGTGTACTCATTCAACTTTTATAGGGACTTGTCAAGCCAGCTAAACTCAGGGTCCGGAAATACACCAGTAATTTAATCGTGACAGTTGGCTTAATAATCGTTGAGCTATGGTGAAACTGTGGTGTATTGGTGAATCACCCTATTTTTCTGCCAGGTTTCCACAGGAAGACAACTGTTATTACTGCCTATTTGCTTCCCCTGATGGTTGTGCCTTTTCTGGCTGGCCTGCTTTAGAGGGAGAGCATTTGCTTCATTTGGGGTAAATTCGTATCATGGGAGTTTGCCCCGAATTAGATGGAGCACAGAGATTGGGGTGCCTGAAAGTACTTAACTGGCTTCAGTTAAGAAGATAAATAAACTGATAATAATAATAATAATAATAATATTGATAATGATAATAATGAAAGTAAAATAATGATAAAATAAAAAATATAGTTGGCTTTCAGATGGATGGATGATTTGCGATTTTACGTCCTTTTCAACAATACTTCAGTCATATCAGGACGATGGGCGGGTTATAATAAAAGGCTGTGTGCAATGGAACCCCGCTTACGATGGAATGAACTCCGCCTCCGGCAAGGCTCGAACCCGCGACCGCTAGATCAGTAGGCCAGCGCTTAACCCAATGAGTACCCGGCCTCCTTTGGCCTTCAGAACAGACGGAGTCACATTAAGACTTGTTTCATTTAGCCTTGAAGTCAGGCAGCTAAGGTTGCACTCCACAGTTTTTTTTTCGATAGCTCGGTGACTCCACAGGGGGTTAGCCAAACAAAGTGACATTCCAGCCTGATTGAATGCATTCTTTCTTCTCTTTGAATGAGCTGAACATATGCCTAAATACACTTTGTAGCCATTTATAACCCCTATAAGGTCCTTATATGAATACGCTGGAGGCGGAGTTCTTTCCATCGTAAACGGGGTTCCATTGCACACAGCCTTTCATTATCACAAGCCCATCGTCCTGATATGACTGAAATACTGTTGAAAAGGACGTAAAATCGCAAGTCATCCATCCATCCATCCATCCTTATATGAATACCGTTGCAGAGAAAATGACATCCCACCCACTTTTTGGGGCCATAAAATTTCTTCCAAAATGGCATTATTCCCCATGCTCTACTCAAGAGCAGGACACTTGTTGACACCTAAAGCGTACAGATTTACCTAGAGGGCTTACAGATGATCAATGTCAACTGCAACTGAATACCTGCCAGTCGTTTAGATTTTCTGCTAAAAAATTGAAAATGAGCACTATCATTTTCACAACTGTATTTCGTGCTTTATCAGTGCAGCCATAGTTTCGCATCCATGCCGCACAGCGATTGGATGGTTTTCAAGGTTGGAAATAATTTCAGTTTTTACTTTCCTGACACATACTCACTCAAAGGGAGGAAAAGTTTCTTGCATATAAGGAGCCAAAAAGAATTTATAGCCCAAGGTACAAGCATACCCCAAATATTAACATTTTTGTCCCCGGCCAAAAAAGCGAAACTGTGAATGGCAACCTAAAATGCACTACGGTTTAATAATCACCGAATAGTTTTGCGAGAAAACGAAAGCTATTTCATCGGAACGAAATGTTACTTTGAGGAACGAAATATTATGGTTAGGAAATGAAATATTACTGCGTGCGAAAGAACTAGTCATGCGTGGGAATGGAATATTATTTTGAGTGAACGAAATGGATAAACTGAGGGAACGACAAAGTTATGCGTGGAAACGAAATATTATTTTGAGGGAACAAAATATTTTTTTGAGAGAACGAAATTGTAAAGCGTGGAAACGGAATAATATTTTGAGGAAACGAAATGCTATTTTAGGGAACGAAAAAGTAATGCGGGGAAACGAAATGCTATTTTGAGGGAACGAAATGCTATTTTGAGGGAACGAAAAAGTAAAGCGTGGAAACAGAATATTATTTTTAGGGAATGAAATGTTAAATAGGGTGAACGAAAAAGTAATGCGTGGGAACGAAATGCATTTCGTAGGAACGAAATCAGTATATATATTGCTATGTCCCCACCCGGGCTCCGTAATTGGACCCCAGTCATGACACAGAGCTATTTTCATATCAATTTATTTTCAGTGTGTCATTCAAGGGAAAAAACGTTGTAAATGCAAAATAAATTTTGTCAGCTGTTTGCCATTCGTTGCCTTCAAATCCATTTCAATTCTTTCGTTGCAAAGCAATACGCATTTCTTAGGAAGTGATTGAAATCGACGTCAACGTCATTTTTTGAAGATTGTAGCCAGATCGTTTTTCCATTAACTTTTATATTTTTTTCAACAATTTCAAAGAGTTATTAGACCATGCAAAGGCTATTTCTGACAAGATACAACTGTAGTAGAAAGGGAGAATTTGCTATTGTATAAAATGCAGATAATCCAAATACACGGGACAGTATGGCATTTAGATTAAATATAATTTCCACGATATTTACAGGAATCAATTGCCTGGGAACTGTGTTTAAGTAGCAATGATGAAACAAATTTAAAGACTGCTCATATATGAATTATGGCCTTCTAAAGTAAACACCTGAAGTGGCGATGGGATATACCTCTTTCAAAGACGTTAAAAAATGTGTCCTTTAGAAAATACATGTATATACCGAGTTTGCAGAGTTTTCCAGAAATAGCATAGATTCGCTTCCAGAATATGACGTTACGAACAGAATTTTCTGAGCATTCCTCGTATAGTGATTTCAGATTATTGTTGTTCAGATCGTTTGCTGTTTAATATTTATTCATTGTTATAATTTACGGAGTCATGTGACTGCTTGGAAGTTGCTGCGAAAATAATGACGTCGTAGTAGATGCGCAAAAAATCAATATTATTAGTTAAGGGACGAGTCATTTATTATCAGGTGGGGGTGGGGGCGGGTACATTTTCATAAGATTCACCAAAATTTTTCTGACCCCCCCAGTCTCACCAGAATTTTCATAAGATTCACCAATTTTTTTCCGCCCCCCCCGCCCCCCACCAGTCTCACCAGAATTTTTTCCAACCTCCCCACCCCCAGATAATTGACAAAAAAATGAAGACTGTTGGAAGAAGTCTTACCTCCCCAGTATGCCTAATAAAATATATGACCCCCCCATGCTCAAAGGCTTATTGATTTCCGACCCCGCCCCCCCCCCCCGTACAACACCATTTTTTTGACCCCCCTAAATGTACCCGGCCCCCTCCTGATATTAAATATAAATGACTCGTCCCTAAGCCCCTGTCGTTACTCTTGTTTTAAATTGATCTCTGACTCAGCGGTTACTCATTAATGCCAATTTTATTTTTTTAAATCGCTCTCTTTTTCACCAGATGCAGTTTAAGATAATATTAACTTATCTATCCAGGAAGTTTGGTCCAACCTGACCCATGATGCGTAGATGGTCAGGATAACATATCAAATTAAAGGACGGGTTACACTTTGGCCGTTTTTTTGCCCACGACCGATCTTGATAAAATTCATGTTTATAAAAGCTTTGCATTTGGCAGTTTATTTAAGCGCATTTTTAAGTTTGCGGTTTCATAAATAATCACGTGACTTCCGGCTTATTGCATATGGGGTGCTGAACGGGGTACACTAACTACCTGCGGTTTTTCGATATAATCAGCAATTTCGCTGACATATCAGCCCTCCAAACTGACAGATATAATATTTTTGGTTCTTATTTACAGTCTAAAAGAGGTATTTTCACTCAAACCATCTAGAAAGGAGACATTTTATTTAATTTTTTACGAATCCTCATAACAATAGATTTTTCAAGTGTTTATTAACACAATAATAAGCATATAAAGCGTTTGGCTTTGTGAAAATAATGAAACAAATGAACAGGAAATCGAATAATAACCGACTGATATTGTTAAGCAAATGTATTCTGGACGAAACCCTTGTGTTCTGGCAAGTGCGTGAAAAGGTCATCTTCTTTTCTTAAGCATTACTCACTATATTTATACATATAATGAAGGCTTCATCATATCAAGTATTAACTCTTTCGGCGCCAATTTTTTCAGACGACAAATTTTCGTCTGCTCAAATCATCAGACGACAGATTTGTAATTGGAAATTTTAACAATCTAAAGACATTTTTCATAAAATCAGGCTTTTTAAGTTCATATATGAATGGCAAACAGTGTAGATCCTGATCAGACGGCTCTTTTAAGAGCCGGCTGATCTGGATATACGCTGTTTGCAAAGTCGCATTTTTGCGACTTTGGCGCCGAAAGAGTTAAACACGTATGGAATATTAAGTATATATGGATGCTACACAGGTACAGATGTTTAAAATATTAGACAAAATCAGTTAACCAAGAAATATAGGTCACAGGGATCTACATGTTGTACCAAATGAGACCCAGCGCTAAACATGGGCAACTTTTTTCCTCAGCCCCGTATAATCTACCTCTAAACGACGATATCGCGTGAGCTTGAAATAGCATTAAATTAGATAGGACAGTGACAGTTTTTCTCTTGTTTTGGCTTCCCTGAATAAAAAATGAAAAATGTTGTGTTAGATCAATATAGTGCACTTTTTTAGCTGCACATAGATATTTTTTTCAAACTTTTAAGTTTACATTTAATGCGGTCATTTTTGCTCTGATTAATATGGCCATCATTTCCTAATAGTATATAGGGAAAATAGAGAAAATGAGCAAAAAGTTACTCAGTTTTCTACGTTTTTCTTAAAGCACGGATCTTAATTCAAAAATGTTATGTTATCCTAGTATTCTACACTATCTTACAAATCTTTTGATATATTTTGTAGGAAAATCAAAGAAATATTAGTGCGGTCATTTTTTACAAACTTAATTCTACCCTACATCCAAAAACTGAATTTTCAGTACCGCGCATGACTAAATCGAGGTGAGGAGAATTGTTGGGGACGGCGACTTACTCTTCCAAGTCCGATGAAGATTCAATTAAATATTATTTCGAAATAAAACAGTGATTCAATGGATCATGAAATACAAGTCACAATGGCCAACGAATAGTATGACGTCATTTGCAATGTCTGACTGAACCATTGTCTTTAGTGTGATGAATATAATGAGCGGCGACACGACAAAACCAACAATGTGGTTGTGCGCACTGCTCAGACTCAGATCAGCCTGGGCATCCGCCAAATTTGATCAGACCCTTCGTTAAGTGCTCAAAGGGTAGAAAAGGTTTTAAGCTACCTCCATGCGGACAGCGAAGACTCTGATCAGACTGGGCGGATGCCCAGGCTGATCTGAGTCTGCGCTGGGCGCACAACCACATTGTTGGTTTTCTCGTGTCGCGGCTCATATAATGTTGAATATATAGGGAAACGAACGGTGAACTTTTAAATATATGTCACAGTACACTACAAATAGTATGGGGATTTTTGCATCGTCTGACTGACCAACCATTTGTAATTATGCTTCGAATCCAAAAATCGTGTTGAGATATAAGTGAAAATCCTGGTCCATGCATAAAGCTCAAGGACTCGGTGTGCATGGATGTTTTGCAGTTCCTACATTTTAAGGATATGATCTGATCAAATATCAGCACTCCTACCACATAGAGGTAAGGAAAAAGCTCATCCAAGTAACTTTTCAAACAAAGTAAGTGGGCCAAAGTTTAAGGTCACACAATTTTACAATGCACCAGCTTCAGGCAGAGGGATACATCATCTGACCACGTCGCAACATTATAACATTAGAAGTTATATCACAGCATGATGATGGAGGATATTTAGTCTAACGCCTTACATACGCACATAACGCCATACCTATACGCATGCCCAGCGCTGCGCCCCTCCCCTCCCCTCCCCCACACACATACATACACGGAATCCTTGGTGGGGGCATTAGGAACACATACTGCATAGATGAACACTTTGAAAAAAGATGCGTTGTGTCGAATAATGCCTCTATTTTCTATCAATTACAAAATAGACTGATGCGATTTTGATATAAATCCTTTAGTCCTAGTGTTGGATACATGAAAATTTACCCAAAAAGTTTAATTTTCGTTTACTCCTACCCTCGTAACCACTGTAATATAACCCGATTATGATCAATATGTATATGAGGAATAATTATGTATACAAATTGGAGTGGTTACGAGGGTAGGATGAAGTGAAATTTGGATGCATAGTGGACGTTGGTAGTTCAAATTCCCATAGGCTCAATGTTAAATGTTGCAGACAGTACATGTATTCAACCGCAAAATTAACCTAAAAGGTATTAAAATACGGGAAAATAAAATCGTACAGAATAAACTACAAAAATAGCTAACATTTCTGCATGTTTTTGTGGTTATCTGCCTACCTTCGAAAATCGGCCTTTTCAGTGGGCACATTGCAATAGTCAAGTGTAACTCGTCCTTTGTCTTTTCCATTGCACCATTGATACATCAGAGCTCTAGATAAGAGGGCGTACTGGATGATAATTAAGGATAATTTTTCTTATTTCTCATCGAAACCATATGTTGTCACCCCTCATCTGAACCGTCTCGTCGAGACGGTTCAGATGAGGGGTCACAACATATGTTTTTATGCTTAATTAACAAAAATTATCCCTAATTATCACCAAATACGCCCTCTTATCTAGAGCTCTGAGTGTAATTATGGCGACATCATTGAGAGATCAGGGCCCGAGGTTATATAAAAAAATCATGCTCAACTCAGCTGAGCATGAAATTTAAAATGCTCATAAATATAAAAATACCAAGAAATTTGGCATTTTTCAGGTTCAGATAAGCCAAGAAGGTTATTTGTTTTTGCTTATA
The DNA here is from genome assembly GCA_963989385.1 of Ctena decussata. Classification (NCBI taxonomy): domain Eukaryota; kingdom Metazoa; phylum Mollusca; class Bivalvia; order Lucinida; family Lucinidae; genus Ctena; species Ctena decussata. The sequence goes on from OZ022504.1 coordinate 71,077,418, forward strand.
AATGTTAAAATGCCAACATTAGTTTGCATTTTAATATTTGTCAGCAGAGAAAATTTCATGCTCAGTTGAGTTGAGCACAAAAAAGTTGTATAACCTTGGGGCCTGTGCAGTTCATGCGACATCCGTAATTGATTGACAGCTGAATTCAACTCAGCTGCGTGCGCAAGGCCGCTATTACCCATAAGACACCTTGCGTAAGAAAAGGCGTGGCGTGTCAGCAATGGGGTCATGCAGAGCAGAAAGATATGGGGGTGCTTTCCTGGCCCACATTCGCATAATGGGGACCAGGATGAATCAGACGATAAGGAATGTCAGCGGCATTCGAAGCGCAAGAGGTAATACCGAAGTGCGGTTAAAAGTCCAAAATTTTGGGCGAGAATAAATATCCCACATATTATTGCACAAGAAAAATCCACCCTCGTGCTTAGAATACCGGTGTCAGAAACTCGGTAAGTCTTGTATCTGACAAAATATACTCACACTCGGGTGGGATTTTCTTGCCCCGCGCCAATACATATGAACAATACTCTTCACCCATGATACCACATGTACACTTAGCCCTGGAACAGCAAAATTTATTCCTGTAGATGCCATTTTGTGCTAAATGCTCAAAGTGTGAAGCACCATTTGTGCACTTTAAAGTTGACGTATGAAGTATATTTTCCAGTAGCGTATCCCACTCAGCACACAACGTTGAATCAACGTTGGTTCAACGTCATGAGTATGTCTGTGACGTTGAATCAGTGTTGATTCACTGTTGATTCAACCTTGTGTGCCTGCTGGGATAGAACTAATGAACTATACATATACGTCACTGAGTATGTTTTGTTTCTGCAATGTTTCAGCATAACGAGTAGAGAAGAGAAATAGAGTAAAATTTCTAAGATGGAGTGTGATGTCATGTCATCGTTGTCCAGTTCTCCTGACATGTATTTCAACAATTTTTTGGACGAAGGGGAAAGTGATGATTCGGATTCTGACCAAACTGACCCACTAGAGGCTGTGGAACTGCGACAGGCTAAACTCACAGGCAATCCACTGAATTCTCTTGAAATAAATGGTGGGTCAGATTGTTCTTCACCTAGGCAAAATGTTTTTCATTCATCTCAAATAAAAGGAGCTACAAACACATTTTCTGACTCTGAAGAAGAAAACCACCCAGCCGCAGTACATACCGAATTAATTGACGATGCGGGACTCCTAGATATTCTTGAAGACAACGAACTCTTAAGCCTGTCTCAGGTCGAGCTAGAGAGTGACACATCCAGCGATCTAGACGAGGACCCCAGTCATTCTCAGACTTATGGTTTCGACTCTGTCATTTCAGTTGATTCACCACCGGGACTTGAAAGTCTTGTCAACGGAGACTTCATTATGGATCGAATTCCAACATCAGAAAATTTATTTATGAAAGCAACTCGAAAAACTTCTTTGGGGGAAAACGCTAAGAGGATTGACGCTTTTAATCATTTATCTTCGTTGCCGACTGTTTCTACTGACGAAACTCAAAACGAAACCAGATTTAAATCAGCTCATATAGGACCAATAGACATAGATCGTAGATCAAAATCGCCACCACATTTGGAGTGCACATGCGCAGAAAATGGGATAGTGATTTCAGTTGAACAAACATGTAACACAGATTCAGATGACGATGACACAGAACAACCGGAATGCTCAGGAACGGCCACCAAAGACGCCAACCAACAGGACCAACCAGATACTCTCGCAACTGAGTCCAAAGACCGACCAGATAATCATGCAACTGAGGCCCAGCCCCAGTTGCAAGATTATATGGTCGGTCTTGTTGGAGGAAAGATAGACGAAACGGTTGATGATCTTGTTATAGCCTATAGGAAAACAGAGAGACTAACAACCAGACTGCCAAGAATTTATCACACCAGAGATTCGTACAGCTCAGGTAGGATTTTTCTAGTCGGTTCAGGATCTGTTATAATAATGGTCGAAAGGTAAAGGTGTATGGGAACATAAATTATGGCCACAAAGAAACTATTCCCCATTTCAATGGGAGCCTTTCTTTAAGAGAAGCCGTCATCCAGGGACTCAGACAGGAGCTCACAAAAGTTGTTGCCCTTTGTCATAATGGCGGAAAATACGGAGATGCATCCATTCATCTCAATACATTTGCCATTATTCAGAGTTTGCTGGTTCGTGTCCGGCTAGGGACATGATTTTGGATTAGTTCATCGTGGCGTCATTACCGCTTCTCGAATGCCCTCATCAGCCCAAAATAACTGTTTTAATGTTGAATTGGCTGTAAAATACAATTTCAGTCAACCATACATATATCATGCCTGCGGCTTTTGTCTGTCTTTATGTTGCTATTTAGTTTGTTAATTGTCATTCTTGGATGAATGAAAATTCCGAAAACATGCATATTGTTTCAAATAAAACAAACTTGATACGGTGGGCTGAGTTTGTAAACATTTTAGCACGATAAGTGAAGCTGAGGGTTTTTTTCATGTTCTTGTCAACATTACTCAGTAGCACACAACTTCAAAACAACAACGTATCAACATCGATACGTCATGACGTTGATCATGCTACGATACCAATCATATCAGTCATTTTACACATAATAAGTGCATACCAGTCCGACTAATGTGATGGAAACACTGAGAATCTGGGACTGGCAGTCTGATCTGGGTTTAGATATGTTGCCTAGACACTTTAGGTGAAAATTTACTTTTTTACACTTTTAGGGGAAGGAGTTTGCACCTCCAGCCCTCCTCCTCTCAATTTGGTCAACTCTTAAAGGTACACACCCATTCTTTTACCAGTAGACCCCATTTTGGAAGAGAACAGGAAGTCACAAAAGTTGTTCCCTTTTTTGCTCACCTGAACCAGAGGCTCCGGGGACTTATAAGATGGGACTTATAGGATTGAAAGGCTCCATCTTCAAACGACTTCTCTTCTGAAACCACTGAGCCGGTTGTAACCTTTTTACGGCAAGGTCAACTTTGCATTGTTGTGCTTTTCTTTGGGAATAGGCTAGAACATAAGATTTCATGGACATCGATGAAGATATTAGGCTAGAAAATGGTATATAAAGTCATTTTAATGAGTACATAAAGATTTGTGTGTACAAGTGTTCACTATCGTTCTTTGAACTTGGACCTAGGTCTTTCATATTTCGATAATTTCTTCTAAAAAGCCATTGGGCCACTTGTAGCCAAATTTTATACAGACTCTCCAGGGGTTGAGGGAACGAAAATTTATTCAAACAGTACATGTCAGATGAGCAGCATGGCTGCCATGCCCTTATATGGTAACAACTTTTAAAAAATCTTCTTCCCCAGAACCAGCTGGCCGATGGACTTGAACTTTGGTATGTATCATCGGCTACTTGAGAACTTCCAAGTTATTCAAATGATGACCTTGGGTTGTTATCGACTTTTGTACGGCACTGTCAAATTTGCTTCATGGTGCTTATATATGGGAAAATGCTAGAACAAAAGATTTCATAGAAATTATGGAAGATTCTGGCCTAAAAATTAATATATGGTTGCTTTAGCGAGTACATGAAGATTTTTGAGTCCAGGAGGTCAAGGCCATTCTTTGACCATGACCAAGTTCTCTCATATTTTGACACTTTCAAACATCTCCGTAAAAGCTATTTGGCCAATTGTAAATTTCATATAGAGCCTCCTGGAAGTTTGTTCAAACGGTACAGGTCACATAACAACAAGGCCGCCACGCTCCTATATGGTACAAATCTTAAAAATTTTCTTCTCCAGAACCAACGGACCGACTGCCTTGAAACTTTGTGTGTAACATCGAGTATTTGAGTTCTACCAAGCTTGTTAAAATGATGACATAGCATTGACCTTGACATTCCTACAGCAAGGTCAAATTTGTTTATGCTGCTTTTATATTGGCAAATGCTAGAACATAAGTTTTCATGGAAACTATTGAAGATTTTGGCCTGAAAGTTGGTGTAGACTGTCGCCTCAATGAGTACATGAAGATTTGTGATTACAAGAGGTCAGTGTCATTTCTTAGTAATTTCAAACATCGCTCAAAAACCACTGGGCCAATTGTGGCCAAATGTCATATAGAGCTCCCAGGGTCGAGAGAACAAAAATTTGTTCAAACGGTCCAGATCAGATGATCAACATGGCCACCACGCCCTTATATGGTAAAGTCCTTTAGAAAAAAAATTCTGCTCCAAAACCAAATGATGGACGGCCTTGAAACTTGGTATGTAGGATCGGCTACTTACTTACTTACAAATTTATTCTGATGATGACCTTGGGTTGACCATGACTTTTTCACGGCACTGTCAATTTTGCTTCATAGTGGTTTTATATGGGAAAATGCTAGAACATAGGATTTCATAGAAAGTTTGGAAGACTTTGGCTTAAAAATGATATATACTGTCGTCTTAATGAGTACATGTTTTTTGAGTGCAAGAGGTCAATGCCATTCTTAGACCTTGAACCAGATCTCTCATTTTTCGACAATTTCAAGCATCTCCTTAAAAGCGATTAGACCAATTGTAAATTCCATATAGAACCTCCTGTGTTAAGGGAACGAAAATTTGTTCAGGTGATCAACATAGCCACCACGCCCATATATGGTTAAATCTTTTAAAAAAAGGCCTCTTCTACAGAATCAACTGATCGATGGCCTTGAAACTTGGTATGAGGCATTGGGTACACGACTACTACCAGACTTGTTCAAAGAAAACATTGGATTGACCATGACATTTTTACGCACGATCACATTTGATTTCTGGTGCTTTTCTGTGGGAAAATGCTGGAACATAAGAGTTCATTGAAACTATAGAAGATTTTGCCCTAAAGCTTGATGTATATACAGTTATCGAAATTAGTACAATAAGATTTGTGAGTACAAGAGGTCAATGTCAATCCTTGACCTTTGACCAAGGCCTCTAATATTTCGAAAATTTCAAACAAGTCCTCAGAAGTCACCTGGCCAGTTGTGACCGAATTTCATATAGAGCCTCCAAGGGCTTTCGGAAATGAAAAATTGCTTAAGCTGTCCAGGTCACCCGAGGAACATAACCGCCACGCCCATATATGGTAAAGAACCTTAAAAATCTTCTTCTTTAGTGGAACAAAATGACGGATGGCTTTGAAACTTGGTATGAAACATGGTATTTAGCATCAGAGACCCAAGTACTACTAAGATTGTTCAAATGATGGCCTTGGGTTGACTTTGACATTTTTACTGCAATGACAAAGGACCTCTGACGGTTGTAATGTTAATTTGCCTATAAAATTAGTCAAAATTAATTTTTTGATATACCTAAGAATTTCTCTTGAAATTTGTTGCTCTCAGCTTCTCCTAACTGGCTATGAATTTATTTTCTGATTTATTAGCACATAGACTTCAATTTTTGGTAGAAAAAGCTAAATTTTATAATTAAACGTAATGGAAACAGGAAAAGTTTTTTAAAGATACTTCCCCCCCCCCCGTGCCTCAGCTAGCCACTTTGCATGTATGTGTGTACTATCATAATACACATTATATGTGAGTGGCTTGCTGAGGCACGGGGGGAAAAGATAGTCTACAGCTGAAAAACTGAAAAAGTGGGTGGGGTACTTACACCCTTTAAATCTAAAAATAGGCTAAAGTCCTTATTATTGAAAAAAAATATTGCATGATATCAGTAACAGTAGTGTTTACGTCAGTTTTAGCATAGTTATCAATTAAAATTTCGATATATTAGAAAACCGAAAAAATGGACTTATTTTCAGAGACTGAAAAATTCACCTACCCCTCTTGATAAAATCGGTTAAAGTTAGTCTAGAGGCATGATAATTTTTCAAAATTACTGTTAAAATGTCTTTATAGTACACACGTCTACATATTAATGCCAAATATTTCAACTTTTGCTTCCCGAGGAAGGTGCAATAATTTGTCGAAGAATAGGCAAATATGCATTGATACTGTCAGAGGTCCTTTGCTTCTTTTTTTGACAAAATGCTTAAACATAAGAGTTCATGGAACTTAAAGAAGTTTTTAGTACAAAAGTTGATAAAAACAATCAAGTAAATGAGGACATAAATATTGTTTAGTAAAAGAGGTCAAGGCCATTCTATGACCTTCAACCAATATCTCTCATATTTTTGACAGTTTCAAACTGTCAGGTTTGTTCAAATGATGACTCTACTTTGACCTTTGCACTTGTTACTAAAATGAGCAGGCCGTCTTAATTAGAAATTGTGTAAATACATGAAGGTCTACCTATATACATTAAATGCCATATTTAGATCTTAACGGCGTTTTGACTTTCAGTATCAGGGAGATCAAGACATAGAAAAAAGACTCGAAGGAGCAAAGGCTTTCCTAGATCACCAACTCTGATTCTCTCGGAGCTCGCCAAGGAGAGGGGCTGCGACATCAATTATTTGTTGGAAAATGCGGAGAGTTTGGGACTGGCAGTCGAGTTTCCTTGCATGCAGTGTTATGATCAGCATGGAGGGTCGTCTCTAGTAGATACTATGATGAAAAGTATGTATGGATATGGAAAGAACCAGCCCGGTAATAACAGGTGTCTAAGTAAGTAGTGATTCAAGTACATTAGCAATTTTCAAACACAAACTAAATGTAAATATTAGGGGGCCTCCAAAGTTCTATAACATCGGTAAAAGAAGTGATCAGATATACCATACCAGACTTAGAATGAATTGCAGTACTCTAAACCAGCATCTGTTTTCAAAGAATATTATAGGGCATCCGAACTGTATCTGTGGGGCTGTCGAAGACACTAATCATTTTCTCTTGGAATGCAACTTATTCCAGAATTTTAGACAAGAGATGATAGCGACCATTTCTAAAATAGCCACTCCCACACTAAATACTCTACTCTTTGGGAATCTAGAGCTAACAAATGAAGCTAATGAGTCTATTTTTTGGCTGTACAGTCTTTCATTTCGAAAACAAAACGTTTCCAGACACACTGTACATATGTCTAATTACATACAATTTTTATCAAAAAGACAATCTCTAGCCTTTGATTCTGTGTGCAACATGGCAACACAAACCAACCGAGCCATCCAGCTTAGCATGTCTTGGTTACTCGGTAAGACCCTCACCCGGGGTCCCCCGTGGAGTCTTCCTTTTCTTTCCTTCTCCTGTTTGTACATTTTTATTTGTTTACCTATTTATTCATATTTTTTTTTCATTCTTTTTCTGTTCTGTCTCGTTCATAGCTGCACACAAGGGTGGGCCTGGATGCCGTGACTTCGACATAAATTTTTCATTTCCTTACTCAATTTTTTATTATTGCAACGTGTGTCCGGACGTTCATTAGAACCACTTCGGTGAGGCGGTTCCACTAGGGGCCATGGCTTATCTATCCCTGATAGCGGATGAAAAGAATTGACTCACTCAGAACTCTCATCGGAGCCCGCCCTTGATTGCAACTATTTTACGTGACTGTATTTTGTCCTATTGGCAATATCTTGCGAACACCTTCCAATATGCTCTAAAAATCTTTTTTTTTTCTTATTTATTTATCACGTTTCTTTTTCATTGATATTGCTCAATTAAACATTATTTATTGTAGCTGACATACCAAATCACTCATTATATATATATGCTATAACATTATTGTCAAATGGGATACAGATTTACATAAGTCGTTTGACTTTCTTCTGGATCCTTTTTGTATATTCTTCTGTATATGTCTTTCATGTGTATTGTATTTATATTGTCAGTTTGTACAAATAAAATAATGTTTATACTAAGTAAGTAGCAAAACTGGCCGTGTTTGCAGTGTCTCTAAATGCCTGAAATAATTCCCGTTTGACAAAAAAGGCATTTAGAGGCATCGCAAACATCCGGATATCTTTGCCGAAGCTCAATTTTGCGATTAAGAGGCAACTGACTGACTCCAGAAGTTTAAATTCATTTTGCAATATTTGTCCCTGCAAGCGCACCTTTGCGAAAGCAAAATTGAGCCGCGACACGAGAAAACCAACAAAGTGGCTGTGCGCCCAGCGCAGACTCACATCAGCCTGGGCATACGCCCAGTCTGATCAGAGTCGTCGCTGTCCGCATGGAGGTAACTTAGACCCTTAGCTACCCTTTAAGCGCTTAGCGAAGAATCTGATCAGAATGGGCAAATGCCCAGGCTGATCTGAGTCTGCGATGGGCGCACAACTACTTTGTTGGTTTTCTCGTGTCGTGGCTCAAATGTGGTTGAGGGGTCTTCTACGATACCCCTTGAGTGCGTCCGCGTGCACATGTGCAAATTAACACAATTGTGCACGTGATAGAAAAATTCACCAGTTGCGTTTAGCTCAGTTTCTAAGTAACCAAAAGGATGGAGTCTTCAGACTTGCTATAGTATCAGCAGGTGAAGGTCAACTGAATGCTGTAAACAATATCAGGCAATGACCTATATTTCATGGATCAATTATAATAGAAAAGTTTTGTTCACCATTTGCGTTTAGCTCAGTTTCTAAGTAAAGAAAAGAGATAGAGTCTTTAAAATTGCTACACAGTAACATCTGGAGAATATCAACTCAATGCAATAATGCATATTTGGCAGTGACTTATATTTCATGGATCACTGAACATAATTTATTTAGTTCACAGTTGCATGTAGCTCTTTTTCTAAGTAACCAACAGATATAGAGTCTTCAAACTGGACAAGAGTAACTGAGTGCAGTCATTCATATGTGACGATGACCTTCATTTTACAGTTTATTGAGCATAGAAAATTTAGGTTCACCTGTAGCATCTAACTTAGTTTCTAAGTAACCAAATGGGATACAGTCTTGGTATACAGTGACATCTGGGAAAGGACAGCTAAAAACAGTGAACCATGTCTGATTTTGACCTATATTTCATGATTCACTGCCCTCGGAAAAAGCTAGACCAAATGTGTTTTAGTTAGTCTCTCATTGACTACAACAGGTAAAGTTGTAAAATAGCGAGGTCATGGCCGTCCGTCGTCTTTGAGAATTTGCAGTTAATATCCTTCATTTTATAAAGGGACATTTCACAAATGCTTATTTACAGTCATTGGAAGTTAAGCGAATATTAACGCAGCTCTGAAATCACAATTTACATACTAGACCTGTCACAATCATTTCGCGGTAGATTTCGCGAATGTTTTTAATTAACCTTACTTGGTTCTTTTCTAAAGAATGTGGCGCTGAGAAGATGGATATGCCCACGTTCTGTAAGATGTTGCTAAAGCTCAAAAAGACCTTTAAAGACCTTGGGCTAATTGTTCGAGACGTTAGTTCTGATGGGAATTGCCTGTTTGCTGCTATTGTTGACCAGCTTCGAGTGAAAGGCGACTTCAGATACACACAAGAGAATCTACGAGTCGCTGCCGTGGAGTATCTCAGGAACAATCCCACCGCGGTAAGTATAGCTCGAGACGCCACCAGCAGCAAAATGGTACCTTATGGAATATACTGTGTTGCCAGCATCTGGAAGATGATTTTGTACGGGTTAAGGAAAGGTCAGAGAATATTGGGATAAGTCAGGGAAATTGAGAAAAGCCTTGAAAAGTCGGGGAAAAGTCAGAGAATTTGAAAATTAATGGCTACGGCAGTCAGAAAATAGGCATTTACCTATTCTGTTCAAGCGGAAAGGATATATATACTTCATAAAAGATAAATCACCCTCAGAAGTATTCACCCGCCTCCGCTTTACAATCGACTCGATGTAGTGAAATACATGGATTCTTGAAAGGGCCGTGAAACACATGACATACAAAGATATGTTAAGGTATATGGGTACATTCCTATTTTTCCACCTCCCGTCCAAATATAAACGTAATCATACCAGTTTAGTGCGACAGACACGCGTTTCTGTATTTAACTTCTTCAGTGTTGCTTAACTCCAAAAGTAAGAAAGAAAAATATGATGGGCAAGTCTCGGCAGGCAACGAGCAGCCCCTCCGAGCCACACTTCTGACGCACTCCACGAGAAACAGTAAGGAAAACAATTTTCGTCACCGTGTGTTCGCTTCCCTGGATGAAGCTGCGCTTCCAAAATAAAATGAAAATATCAACTTTGAAAAAATGTCCAATCTCAGACTGTCAGTTTAAGGATTGCTTACGCAGTCTTTTGCATATTATTTACTCAACAAGAAAGGAAACTTGACAGTTTTTATTTTCCTTTCATTTTTTAGCCGTTTTGAGAAATCCTAAATATGGTATACGTCAGTATATGGCGGTTGAAACTGTACATCATATGCCCTAATTTTCCACTTTACTGAGATGGTAAAATTCGATGTTAAGGTCCTAGAGTTACATTTTTATTACATGCTTTCTACATTAAAAAGCTTTTCTCTTCATTGATGTCAATAAAGAAATTCATGCATTTACTTTCTTATTACTGTCATAATGTTACACTTCTCCGAAAATGAGGGACTAATAAAACAAGAAATTCTGCGCATTGACCGTTAGCGTCGCTAAATGGGTTATAGTTGCGACATTACTCAGTCCTAGAAACTGAAGACTGGGCGTGTTTCTGACGGCCAGAGATACTGAATCTATGCATGGAAACATTCCTAACACATGCCCTTGACTTGCAGCACGTTTATTATATTGGAGACACCATGACATTGTTGATCCCTGTAATGTGGCCGTTTCTAAACTAATGTCCGATTTGATGACCGCAGCCGAAGCTTAGTTAAGCTTTCAAATACCGAACCTTCTTTTTCACTGACCTTTTCTACTGATACATAGATATGGCGGGTGTATTATAATAGGCAGGCGATGCGTACTACTCGCGAGCACCTGATCACACCTCTATTTTGGGGTCCATATCGGTGTATCTAAAATATTCCGGAATTGTCAATGTTAAAATGACTTTACGAGTTCGGACTTATGATCTGGGTACTTTGACCACTTTCATTTAAATGCTTTGTTAACTTTTTTTTGAACGTGTTCAGTGCTCCCGCTAAGAAGGGGTAAGAGGGATAATTTCAGGATAATTTTCCATGATTCTCCATAAAAACATCAGTTGTGACACAACATATGTTTTTGTTGAGAAATAAGAAGAAAATTCACAGAATTATCCTCAAATCCCAACCGTGTATGGATCTCTGCATAATGAATATAAAATTAGTACTCTCCCCTTCATGATAAAGCTCGTTTGAGCCGCGACACGAGAAAACCAACAAAGTGGTTGTGCGCCCAGCGCTGACTCAGATCGTCCTGAGCATCCGCCCAGTCTGATCAGAGTCTTCGCTGTCCGCATAGAGGTAGCTTAGACCCTTAGCTATCCTTTAAACGCTTAGCGAAGACTCTGATGATCAGACTGGGCGGATGCCCAGGCTGATCTGAGTCTGCGCTGGGTGCACAACCACTTGTTGGTTTTCTCGTGTCGCGGCTCAATTTTATTATTTCCTTTCTGCTTTTCTGCGAAAATTTACATTTGGTCACTTTCTGCTTGACCCCTTACCTTTTAGGACAAGTTTCTAGGCTTACTAATTTTTCTAAGTGCCCTCATATTTTATCAGAATAGAGCAAATTAATGTAAACACAAAATAACAAAAAAAAAAAAAAAAAAAAGGAAAATACTAAGCATGAATCTGAGGTTTCCTGAGGATAAGCTGCGTCAAGTTTCCTTTTTTTCTGCTGAGTATACTTAACAAAAGATCAGTACATCTGTATGAGAGAACAATTTATAAGGCATGAATCGTGTATGCCACTCGTGCTTCATGCTCTTTACATGTGTACCTTATACTAGACCTCCTATGGCGATAAATAACTCAGTAAAGCACTGTCAGGAATGATTTGAGTCACATCATGTGATTTCTAACAATATGGCATTGGTGACAAGCATAGGCTCAGATCAGACTGCACTTATGTGCAGTCTGATCTGAGCCTTTGCTAGTCACATTAGCAATCTGTGGAAGTGGCCCAAGCCAACAGCAAGGTCTCTGGTTATCCTGTGCGATTGAGACGGATGATCTGAGTAACACATACAAAAATTGCCACATTGGTGGAAATCACATGATGTGGATCAAAATTTTGTTTTAAAATGCTTTGCAGGATGACGGCACTCCTTACGCTTTGTTCCTGTCCGGTGAGACATGGGATCAGTATCTTACCAAGATGAGTAGAGATGGTGAGTGGGGAGACCATATAGTACTCAGGTGAGTAACAGCTGACCAGTGGAGACTGGATCCTCATGATAAAGTACAGTTTCAAAGAATCCTTACTTGCTGGGAAAAACTTTTTGGAATATCAGTAGTCCTTCATGTATAAATTATATTGGTAAAGGTGAGAAAATTATTCCTTGGTTTCAAAACCTTCGGACTTAACATTTAGCAAAAACAAAAATATTAAGAATGTATCTAGAGAACCATTTGAGCTAGGATTAAAACATTTGGCATAAAGTTTAGAAATCGGGTAGTTCCATAAAAATGGCAGAACTGTGCTCCCTTTCAGACTCAGTCATTCTAAAAATTGATGCCTTTAGTGGCAAGCGTATGGTTGGGGCAAAATGTTTTACAAACACAATTTATAGGTATATATGTCTTCTCGGTCGTGGTCAACTTTTAAAGGAAAGAATTGCTCATAGATGGCCAAATTCTTTTTATAAGAGTAAACCCCCTTTTGAAAGGGTTTTATTACCCAGGTAAGCAAACAGGTACATGTAGTCACAAGTCATGTTAAGCTTACCGGATAAAAATGGCGAAAGATATGGAGGTGTTTTCATAAATCTTATTCAAAACATTTGTTCCCTGAGGAATAAATCTTTTCTCTCTGTAGAAGGGATTCAAATACCTTTTTATTTGCCCTAGTGTTCTCCTTTTGGCAAGGAAAGTTACCACTTTTCAACTTAACTGTATCTGTTCACGTTAAAATCCAAAAAAAAAAAAAAAAATAACAAATAAAAAATTAAACGAAATAAAAAATAAATAAAAAATAACTCAAGTGACTTGCAGTATTTAGACCGAAGGATTCATCACTTTATGACATTTTCCTTTATTGAATATGTTTTTATAAAATGTCCGATTTTTAAAGAATCGGAGAAAAGCTAGAAGCTAGAACTAAACATTGTGATTGTTTGTAACTTATTTCTGTATCAGACTTTGTAAACAATTGGCATATTTTAAAGGTGTTTTTAATTGTTGCCATCATTTTTAATGACTGATTCTATCAGTCATTCAATGCTGTCATAAGCGTATTTTGGAAAGTGGCTTTCACAGCTGTGTTCTTCCGCTCAGAAATGAAGTGATCGTAAGGTCGTTTCGCTAAAAAACGTCTGGAATTGAAAATAAGTTTTGTATGAAGTTAAATGAGAATTTATATAACGTATTCTTGTGCAGGTATAATTATTTAAGTAGTTTTGTAAAATAAGAAGTATCCAACTAATGACATCAGCGGTCAAAAATATAATGAATACAAACTGAATATTAAAAATCAATCCGCCAATTACCATATAGGCCCCCTCTTCAAGCGCCCCTTATATTTGATCAAGTAAATAAATCAGTTGCCGCTGAAAAAAAACAAAACAAAAAAAAACAACAAACAAACTGTTTTACATTTGTAAACTTGCCTAAACAAGTATTTCGAGCACGTCAATCATTGCAGAGAATGTAATGTAAAAGAAATTCTGTAGGTTTATCCACTTATCTCGCAAGTGATATACTGGACATCATACGGTAATTGTGTGTTTATCGGTGGCTATTTATGGAATTGCCATATTGTAAACATTAGAGTAGACTTCCTCGTGGTCCATAGGTTATGCGAAATACCGAAAACACTGAGTGCTTTAAAGTAACCGTTGTCAGAATTCAAATATTACTTGTGTGCAAGAGATAGAATTTTTGCAGGTGCATTAAGTGATTTGCGCTAAATGACTTATTTACATTAATGGAGCTGGACCATTAACAACAGGACTGAAGTTTGAAATTAGTTTGAGCCGATGTAGCATGACTTTATTCTGATAGAATCAGTCATTTCAGGGCCATTGGCCCTTTGATTTTAAATGAAAGTTTTAGAACATCTATTGATATAAATACAAACACAAATTGACGAATACTCTGTCAACCTTATGGAACTGACATTTCTTAAAATTGAGCCGCGACACGACAAAACCAACAAAGATGTGCGCCCAGCACAAACTCAGATCAGCCTGGACATCCGCCCAGTCTGGACCAGTCTGACAAGAGTCTTTGCTGTCCGCATAGAGGTAGCTGGGACCCTTAGCTACTCTGTAAGCCGCTAGCGACGGGTCTGACCAGATTTAGTGGATGCAAAGGCTGATCTGAGTCTGCGCTGGGCGCACAACCACTTTGTTGGTTTTCTCGTGTAGCGGCTTAGATAGTTTCTTCAAACACAATTACTGTTATCACAGGGTATAATCGATTCCGCCAATTTTAGCTTCCTGCAGAGACTGTACAACATATTTGGCTTCCGCCGAGACTGTCCGCGAACTCTTGCTTCCTGCCGAGACTCCTGTACATGATAAATGGCTTCCTGCAGAGACTGTCCGCGTGGTTCTGCTTCCTGCCGAGGCTCTCGGCAGGAAGCAGAATCACGTGGGCAGTCTCGGCAGGAAGCCATATTTCGAGGACAGTAGTCTCGGCAGGAAGCAAGAGTTCGCGGACAGTCTCGGCGGAAGCCAAATATGATGTACAGTCTCTGCAGGAAGCGAAAATTGGCGGAATCGATTATACCCTGTGGTTATGGGAACTGTCAGGGACGTAGCTTGGGGCTATTTGAAGATACATACAATCATATTTTATACTTCTTGACGTGGAGTTGAGCCCCTAAGATAATTTTATATGGTTATGTCTTTTGGTAGTTTTTATTGAATCATTTTCTAATTTATAAAATTTAAACAGGTGTATACACAGGTGCGTGTTGAAACATTGTCAGTTTGACAACATTTAAGTACGCACCTGTGTATTTGCGTATGGGCAGGTACGACCTTGACAGTAAAGTACATGTATGTTGCTTTAAAATTATAGTGCTATCTCTAATCTCCTAAACAAGAAGGTGATTATTTTCGGCGGAAGAACCGGGGAAGGACAAACGCAGATTGTTCCAAAAGATTACGTCATTGATGACTTCAACTACCAGCACAGTGAAACGGAGAGTAGTAGCTTTGTGGACAACCATGAACAGGGCATTGAAAATGATCTCCATGAGCGCCACAGAATGGACGAATTGAAGAGCAACAACAACAATGAAGAGAATAGCAAGGGGAAGGTTAAGGAGGCCCCGACGTACAACGAAAGTTGTCTTTACCTTGGTCATGTCGGAGAGTCTCACTACGTCAGTCTCAGAAGAAAAGATTGGAGAAAAAGACTCGAACAAGGTACTGTCATAATGAGAAGTGTCAGCATAGCTGCACGGTTTCACCTTAGGGGAGAGTTCTGGGAACTTCGGACAGCGGATGAATTCGGACAGTAACATCGTTTCCTTTATAAATTAGTTGTTTGGAACTAAAACAAAAACAACTGGCCAAACAATGAAAATCCTGATGAGACGGCTCATTATGAGCCGCCCCATCTGGATTTTCACTGTTTGCAATGGTATGTCCGAATTTACCCCCATGTCCGAAGTTACCCGATTCTATCCTAGTATTCATTCACACGCAAGTCAGATAGCTTTATGTTACTATCAATTATAACCATGCATTTAACTTGTTCCTGAAAAGACTTTGATAATACGTCTCACCGTATTGTTCCAGCGGTATTGTATGCTGAAATAGTAATATGCTGAAAATAAACGAAAGCGGACGCCTTGTTGCGATTCTGTTATGACAGACTGTGTCATCTACCCTATTAATACCGATTTTAAATAAAGCGGGTTGGTTGGTTAAAAAGAAACACGACAGAAAGGTGCAATCATTTTGTTTACTAAATTGACAGGCTTATCGCTTGAATCCAAAATTGAAATAAACATGATAGTTCAGCAAAGACACCACAGTAAAGCAATTTTAGCATCATTTATTGATACGGCAGCACCTTAACAAATCCTAAATGCCTTAAATTGCAGAATTCATATCCAAAACAAGTTTAAAATGTGAGATTTTTGACGGTCTGGTCATAATACATCCCATTTAAACACTCATTCGCCATTAATTTTGACCAGGACATGCGCTAGCTATTGGCAGTTTCTTTCAACCCCTTAATTTGAACAGGTCGCCCTAATATTTTTTCCACATTGCGATTAAGTCTTGATGGTGTATGTCTAGTATGTAATACGTTACAGCGACAGGTTTGTTTGCAGTTTTAAGGTAAAGATTGTAAAACAAGATGATCAAACGTGCAAAGGTCGATTGAGTTAAAAGTGCTAAAAATACAGCGGGCGTATTTGCTAGTTCCAGCTGATTTATGCATTAGAGGTTGGTGCTTCGCAAGTGGCAGCTCAATTGCTAAACATCAAGCTCCACCCCACCCTCCAATCAATGTGAAGAGAACCTCACCCAATCCAATGCATTGCTGTATTTTCCCTTAGAACAAATACAACTAAGAATACAAAATAGTTTAGCACAGTAACAGTACAAACACAGGACAAAAGCAACACAAATCAAATGAGCCGCGAGGCGAGAAAACCAACAAAATGGTCGTCCGCCCAGTGCAGATTCAGATCAGCCTTGACATCCGACAAGTTTGATTAATATCTTCGCTAAGTGCTTAAAGGGTACCTAAGGGTCTAAGCTACCTCCGTGCGGACAGCGAAGACTGATCAGACTGAGCGGATGCCAGGCTGATCTGAGTCTGCGCTGGGCGCACAACCACTTTGTTGGTTTTCTCGCGTCCCGGCTCAAATACAACAACATTACAGATACTTCTTAAGACAATGACAGCTTCGTAACCGAATGTGATGCATCCATGTAGCATTGATACTGTCAATTTCATTGCTGAGACCTGTCTGTTTCCTCGTCCCCATAAAGTAAGTCGATTTGGTCCCTTGTTCTTCGAAATAAAAATGAATTTAAGTGCGCCCTTGCTCTCTCAAATTGCAATCACTTTGTACAACCTGAATGTCCATTTTAGGTGTTTGGTCTATGATTTCCGAAATGTTGGTGTTTGCAATTCGACTATTTTCAGTTCTGGCCCTTTATGTGTTAAGATCTACGTATTCATGTATTTTGGATAATTTCAGTAATTAACTGTTTTAATGCTTACATGTACTCTTTTAAGGATTGAAAGCACAGTTGATGGTGCAGAAGAATAAACCCGCTCCTCGGAGGCTCAAACATAATGGTATGTATTTTCTTTGTTGCCTTCGTATATTTAAGGTATTGATATGCCCACATGGTTATGGTGGCCTTCTTGGCAGCGAAGACAACTTGAACAGGACAGTATGTTTTCCCCTTTGTATGTGGATCTCTCTCCCTTCTCCTCAAAAGGACCTTATCTGGAAGAAAACATTTGATTTCTAGAGACAGCAAATCAATACATCCAGCCATCCCTCCATCCGATACTACATGTAGTACCAGTTTGGAGACATATATACGGTTATGCGTGTGGAAACTTTATATACGGTTATGTATTTGATGTTTAGCAAATAAACCAATGTAGCGATATATCTGTCCTCTGTGCATCAGTGAAAGACTTACTTTAGTCACAGTAACAGGTATTCAGAAGCTCCATTGCTCTCTATCAGATATATATTCGTGTACATCTCACTATAGTTTCGCCGTTGTAAATGACCGTGAATGCCTACTTTAAACAAATAAAACATCCTTGAGTTTCACATACTAAATTGTTGAAGAACGATTTGGGTCATTTTAGTTGGCAACCTAAATGAACTATTTTTGATCTCATAAACTTGCATTAAATGGTAACAGTACAGTGTACAAGCTCGGGAGCCCATTCATTGTCTCGCTGTTGTTTATATCTGTATTGCATTACATAATGGGGAGCCGGAAAAGAAAGTATCTTTTTGTTCAAAAACAGGATTCCCTTACTTATGACCAATTATACGACTCATTATATGCACATTAACTCGCGTTTTAACACTAAACGTGAAGGCTGAGCCCTTTTTATAATGCTTTGTGTTTAGGACGCTTAAAAACATCTACTTGTTAAGTATCATGCGGTCGGGCGATGATGCTTGGTAACTGTTAGTGCCGGGGCGTCTTACTAATTTGGATAAAAGTAGGACAAGGACCTACTGTGCTTGCAGTAGGTCCGGGTGTCTTGTTTGATTATTTTTTTCTCGTCTATCAGTTCTGTTTTTAGCTCACCTGAGCCGAAGGCTCAGAGGTGAGCTTATAGGATGGGAGTCGAGCCGTCGTCCGTCCGTCCGTGGGTGGGTGCTTGCGTCAACACTTTCAAACATAAATATCTCAGAGACCAGTGGGCCGGTCGCAATCAAATTTCATCTGAAGCATCATTTGGGTGGGGGAAAGGCTGCATTAGGTTTTGGTGCCGATCAGCTCAGAACTCAGGTTTCCATGGCAACAAATAGCCCCCATAGGGTTATAATGGGGAAAACGGCGTCATCACGTTTTCTCGACTGTTTTTGATTAGATCCTTATCATACTTGCAGGTAATGATGACATACACAAGAGCTTGGATGAGTTCGAAATTTGGTCTGATTCGAGCACAGACTACGGAGTTAGCTGCCCTTGAGCGTTTGAAAAAAATCCCATAGGGTTATAATGGGGAAAATGGCGTCATCACGTTTTCTCGACTGTTTTGGCTTAGATCCTTCTCATACTTGCAGGTAATGATGACATACATAAGAGCTTGGATGAGTTCGAAATTTGGCCGGATACGAGCACAGACTACGGAGTTAGCTGCCCTTGAGCGTTTGAAAAAAATTCCATAGTGTTAAAATTGAGAAAACAACGTCATCACATATTTTCAGAAAAACTTTGTCATCGCTCTATTGCCTACATTTCTCAACGGATTTTGAAATAACTTCACACAAATGAAGGGCATGACAATATCTCGAGCAAGTTCGACTTTCAGGATGCTGCGCCCAAGGTCAAGGTCACTGGCTATTTTTAGAAAAACTTTGTCAGCGCTCTAGCACCTACATTTCTCAATTGATTTTAAAATAACTTCACACAAATGTAGGGCATGACAATATCTCGAGCAAGTATAACTTCTAGGATGCTGCGCCCAAGGTCAAGGTCACTGTGGCTATTTTTAGAAAAACTTTGTCAGCGCTCTAGCACCTACATTTCTCAGCAGATTTTAAAATAACTTCACACAAATGTAGGGCATGACAAATCTCGAGCAAGTTTGACTTTCAGGGTGCTGCACCCAAGGTCAAGGTCACTGTGGCTATTTTTAGAAAAACTTGGTCATCGCTCTAGCGCCTACATTTCTCAACAGATTTTAAATCAACTTCACACAAATGTAGGGCATGACAATATCTCGAACAAGTTTGACTTCCAGGGTGCTGCGCCCAAGGTCAAGGTCACTGTGGCTATTTTTAGAAAAACTTTGTCAGCGCTCTAGCACCTACATTTTTCAATGGATTTTAAAGTAAATCCACACAAATGTAGGGCATGACAATATCTCGAGCAAGTTCCACTTTTATGGTGCTGTGCCCAAGGTCAAGGTCACTGTGGCTATTTTTAGAAAAACTTTGTCATCGCCCTTGCACCTTTATTTCTCCATGGATTTTGAAATAACTTGACACAAATGTAGGGTATGACAATATCTCGAGCAAGTTCGACTTTCAGGATGCTGTGCCCAAGGTCAAGGTCACTGTGGCTATTTTTAGAAAAACTTTGTCATTGCTCTAGCACCTACATTTCTCAACGGATTTTGAAATAAATTCACACAAATGTAGGCCATGACAATATCTTGAGCAAGTTTGACTTTCAGGGTGCTGTGCCTAAGGTCAAGGTCACTGTGGCTATTTTTAGAAAAACTTTGTCATCGCCCTTGCACCTTCATTTCTCCATGGATTTTGAAATAACTTGACACAAATGTAGGGTATGACAATATCTCGAGCAAGTTCGACTTTCAGGATGCTGTGCCCAAGGTCAAGGTCACTGTGGCTATTTCTAGAAAAACTTTGTCATTGCTCTAGCACCTACATTTCTCAACGGATTTTGAAATAAATTCACACAAATGTAGGGCATGACAATATCTTGAGCAAGTTTGACTTTCAGGGTGCTGCAATCAAGGTTTTTGATTAGATCCTTATCATACTTGCAGGTAATGATGACATATATAAGAGCTTGGATGAGTTCGAAATTTGGCCGGATTCGAGCACAGACTACGGAGTTAGCTGCCCTTGAGCGTTTGAAAAAATCCCATAGTCTTATAATGGAGAAAACAATGTCATCACATTTTCATTTTTCATCGGATCCTCTTCATACTTGCAGGTAATGAGGATATGCATAAAAGCTTGGATTAGTTAGCACTTCGGCTAGATCCCACCACTGACTATGGAGTACCTGCCCTGAGCATCCAAAAAATCAATGTCACCACTTTTTCTTGGTTTCTACTTATCCCATCCTTTTCAAACTTGCAGGTAATAAGGAAATGCATAATATCTTAAACAAGTTCAAATTTTCGCCAGATCAGGCCAACCGCTACGAAGTTAGCTGCCCTTGACAGCTCTGTCTATTGTGCTCTTGATCGGATACTTTTTAAACTTGCATATATTAAATGAGGGCATACATAATGTTTTGGATGAGTTTAATTTTCAGCCTGATTGGACCGCTGACTGTGGAGTTAGCTGCCCTTGAGCATCTTAAACATCCCTATAGGTTTACAATGTCTCTCAGGTGAGCAATTGTTGCCCTTTGGGCTACTTGTTTTTTATCCCTGTCTCTGGGTGACGGCCCGATTTAGATTGAAATACTACCTCAGAGCTCTAGATAAGAGGGAGTATTTGCTGATAATTAGGGATAATTTTTGTTAATTCTGCATAAAACTATATGTTGTGACCCCTCATCTGAACCATCTCGACGAGATGGTTCAGATGAGGGGTCACAACATATGGTTTTGATCTGAAATAAGAAAAATTGTCCTTAATTATCTTCAAATACTCCCGCTTATCTAGAGCTCTGCTACCTCAAAGAAACGTTAAACCCAAACCAACCATTCAACCAACCAAATTTTTATAGTTTCATTTTTACTTTATATTTGAATGAGCGTTGACTATCCCGGAATCCGACTAATCATCTAGCGTCCTAATCAGTGATATCTACATCAACTTTATATAGAAAGAATATTAAAGTACATGTATACACCACTGATAATTTGCAGTCGCTAAAATATCAGGAGTATAGTCAGCATAACAGTTATGTGCTGTAGTATGTTTTATGTTCCGTTTTCCATTTTACGTGTAGCCTAGGTCTAATATTGAGAACAAATTTCATTTTGAAATTTCCTTCTGCAAATTGGTAACGTTGAATTGTTCTTTATTTTATTTCATTTTATTTCTTTTACTCTTTTTCTGCAGATACATTTATGACAAACGATGCAGACACCAACATGTTGGCGGTTACAAGTTTACAGCCATTACATCATCTCAACCTAATGGTGAAGCAGATTTTGCAGGGAGACTACATCAAGTCATTAAATGCATCTTTGGTAGAGAGAGTTGAAAGCTCGTCAGTATCAGAAATGGCTGTTATGAGTCTTGTAGGAGATCAAATAAATAAACTTTCACCATATGTGGTATCAGTTGAAAGCATTTTTAACACTGGCTCTACGATATTCGCAGATGACACTACTGACCATTTGAGAAAAGGTAAAGTTTTAAAGGAGAAAACGTTAGATGCAACCATATTCATCACTACTAAAGACACCGAAGTCGTGGACTCTATTGATGTAGGCAATACATTTGACCTTGTTATTGATAACGTTTGTGACGCACATGATATAGTCAATTTACAACCTGTTACTTCTTCTGCATGGGCAGGAAGAACAATTTCTAAAGAAAACGACAAGACACTTTTGAACTCATTTCCAATTAGCATTGCAGTCCCATTTTTGTCTAAATTTGGGCAAAGCACGCTTGCATTTCATAGTCATTGGCCAGATAAGGCTAGCGAATGGCAGAGTAGAACACGAATATCAGGGTGGCCAGATGCTAGAACAGTGGAGGCGGTTGTAAGTGAAGGTGTTCGTATCATTCCCATGGAATTAGCAAAGAAACCCGATATTCTTGATGAGCCCGACTACGTCAAGTTTGTCCAAAATGACAAGTCTGTATGGCTGATATCATTTGCAGAAGCAGAAAAGGAAATTGTTCGTTTTCTTCCAGAGAGTGCCAAAGACTGTTACCTGATGTTTAAACTTTTGGTTGATTCCTTCCTGGAAGAAGAAGCTGGTCTTCCGGGGAGCTGTTTAAAGCACCTATTCTTTCATGCATGTGAAAATCTTACAGCTGAGAGATGGAAGAAAGACCCTGGAACATGTTTGCTGTACTTAATGCAGAAACTAATGCTTGGTTTGAAAACAAAGCTACCGCATTATTTTGTCCCACAAAAGAATCTCTTACAGAGCTTAAGCAGGAAACAGATCAAGAAAGCGGAACATCAAATCGAGCTACTGTCTTTCCAGCCGTTGCTCGGAGTTTTTCAGTTATTGGATGCGCATGGCCTTGATATTACCGAACTTGGACCTTTGCTAGATGATTTAATTGAAGATGTTTGCAGATTCAATAATCACATGAATGTTACAATGTCTGTCGAGGAGTCGTTTGTTCCAGCGCTACACTGCATGCTTCATGATTACATCTTGCAATATGACTTTGAACATGCTATGAAAGTAGTAAAAGAACTACTTGAATGGTTAGAAATGCCAGATAGTGACGACTGCATAGTCAGTGTCATTACTTCATCATCTTCTAGTCATTATGTCGGCTATGCCTGGTGTCTAGCGCTCTATATTGAACTGGCTAATAATAGGAAAGGATTAACACGAAAAGTATGTGATAACTATAAAACGGTTCCAGTCTCTGAAGTATTTGGTCCCGAAGTCGTTGATGATCTCGGAGATACAGTTGTTCCGGAAATTTTAAGCATACCACGTGGTGACCTGACATTTCCAGACGTGGTTGCCACTGTTCTTGAGACATCAGGGAACACAAAACTGCTTTCCAAGTGCCTTCGCTACTACATTGATACTTACCAAGATATGTTTGGCTCTGGACCTGCAAGTGTACCTGGGGGATGTGGCAGAACGACCTGTCTTTGCGGCTTATCAAAACTACATCAGTTACATGACTTGTATGTGCGTCTCTTTACTAGTTATACGTACACGGGCACACCTACAGAATTCAGGGATCTAGTTCCGAAATTTACAGAACTAGTAGAAGGTCTTGGGTGTCCCAGTTGTAGCCGGAATCTGAAAAATATATTGACGGCAGTTGGCGATTCAGCAAAAGCTATGGAGTTAATGGGGAATATGAACACTAAAAATGCTTATTCTTATGACGGCTTTTATGGTGACATAGACTATGAATTTTAAAAGTGCTTCAGATAAGGAGTAACAGGGATAATTAAGGGACAACTTTAATTATTTTTCCATCAAAAACATATGTTTGGTCCCTGCATTAGAACCGTCTCGCTGAGACGGTTTTAATGAGGGTCACAACATATGTTTTTATTTTGAAATGAGAACAATTTCTCAGAATTATCCTCAAATACTTCTCTTATCTGGAGCACTGATTTTAAGGTGTTTGGATGAATCCTCGAGGAAGATCACTCTTACATGGAGATATTTGTCTTTCTGTTCATAGGAGCTCTTCTTAAAAAAAGGAATTGTCCTCTACGGAGAGCAAATTAGTTCCATTTTCCATAAATGGTCTTTTCCTCTGAAGAAGAATTCTTCACCACGAAAGTAAATATAATTCAGATGGAGTTGTCTACCTTTTCCCACGGTTTTTACAAAGGGAAACACATCTTGTGACTTCCAGGTTGCTTGCCTGGCGGATGAAACCCTTTCCAAAGGGTGTCTGCTAAAGAGAATAGCAGATTTGCTGCCCCTGAAAGTGTACAAGTTCAACTTAAGGTAACAGGATCACTTTAAGGGAAGCAGCTCTGCCATTTTCATTTCTACCTCCTTTCTCGATGGCGGTCAACTCCTTAATAAAAGAATTTGCTCCTGTGAGAGAAATGCTTTCGATAGAAAGAAGACGCCATGTTCGAACGGCTTCATCGTCCAAGGAAGTAAACAGGAAGTGCCTACCTTTGAGAAAGTAATGGCGGAATAATATGACGGTGTTTCCCTACACCAAAAGGTTTCCAGCCTGACAAACCTAGTTAGAAACTGGTAGAAATTAAAGTTCCAGATCAAAACGAGCTCCTTTTGTGAACCTATCGATTTTGCCAATTGTCAAAATTATCAGTGTCACCAAACACAGTATTTAATGCATTAAAATTAAATGGCTATAAGCACATTCTTAGCACAGAATCTCAGTAAGCTTCAGATGAATCATGAGTGCCAAATTAGTATGGACAGTTAGTTTTTTCTTAACAGTTGGAAATGTAAAGATCAGTGTTCATGTGAAATACATCTCACGCTGCTTCTCCTCACTGTTAAAGAATCAAAAGAAAAAGGTTTATCTAAAATAGAATCACTGCAGAATATCAAACAGCGAAAAGGAGGAGTTGAGATGGCAGTTGCTGACTGGATCGGCCAACTTCAAGACAAAATAAAGTCGGGTTATTCTAGATCAAGCCTTATTACTCCAGCAGGTATAGATATGCTAATGCAACTTTATACTCTTAGCAAATACCGGAGTCGAGATGTGAACAACAACTTCAAGAATCCTGTTTTGTTATTTTGGAGAAGCCAAGAGGAGCGTATGACATTCGTTTTTAATATTACACGTATGATAAAACTGTTTGAAAGCCAGTTTATGGACAAAGACATTGGTGTTAGAGTAACTCTTAGACTCTGTACAGGGAAAATTGACTTTGTGCCTCAACTTCATCAGCTATCTCATGTGACTGCTTTGACCAATGTCCTCTGCAGTTCACTTTTAAAACACAATTTATTTGTTAGGGTGATAATAGCCTTGTTCTTATAACGAGAGGTGTTTTGCTGAACTCTTCAGAAGCGTTTACTGTCCGAAACGGCACCAGTCTAGAAGTTTATCAGAGCAGGGTGTTAGTGCCCTTACTATTGGCAAAAGAGGATAAATCTTTCAATAGAGTATCGAACTAATGACTCAAGAAACTTGCATCCACCGGAGTCTGCAGTTCAAATTCGGTGAAATATACAGCTTTAAATAAAGTACATGGAGACAGTTGGGCAGTATGATGCAGTTAACCCTGACTTTCTGCAGTGCAGTGTTTTACCACGAAATGTATCAGTTGAAATAAAGTATGATTTTGGACCTGCGAGTCATTTTACAACGTTTGGGGAATTACGAGCACCAGTGCCAGAATTGCTAACCAGTGCTCCAGATAAGAAGGGGTAACAAAGATAATTTAGGGATAATTATCCATATTTTTCCATAAAAACATATTTTGTGACCCATCACTAGAACCGTCTCGTCGAGACGGTTCTAACGAGGGGTCACAACATATGTTTTCGTTGAGAAATAAGAAAAATTATCTTCGAATTATCATCAATACCTCCTCTTATCTGGAGCCCTGGCTAACTACCAACACTTAAAATAAGAAACCTAAATCCCAAGCTGTAAAGAAAGCTGGAAAGCGTCCTGAAAAGCAACAACTTGATTCAACGCCTCAGAAAGGTCTGCGAAGAAAGCAGCCCCGGATCCAGGGGGTGGGCTTTGGGGCTGCAGCCCCGCCATTTGGCCGCTGTGTTATGTATAATATACATGTATAGGCCTCCAGATAAAAAACAATTTGAGAAAAATTATCCAAAGTTGTTAGATAGAAATATTCAAAATATATGTTGTGACATCTCATTAGAATCGCCTCGGGGAGGCGATTCTAATGAGA
The DNA here is from genome assembly GCA_963989385.1 of Ctena decussata. Taxonomy (NCBI): domain Eukaryota; kingdom Metazoa; phylum Mollusca; class Bivalvia; order Lucinida; family Lucinidae; genus Ctena; species Ctena decussata. The sequence goes on from OZ022504.1 coordinate 71,103,245, forward strand.
TATAACAACATATATTTCAAGGGAAAAAATATATAAAAAAAATCATTCTCTTGAAATTGAACCATAAATATGTCATATTTTCAAGCCCCCCTCCCAAACACACATACATGTACATTTCGACACCTCCCAGCCCCACCAGTTATCCAGAGCCCCACCAGTACGTGATGGTCTGGATCCGGGCCTGGAAAGCGACCTTCAACATCAACACCAAAATAATCAAAGTTGTAAATTACTGTGTCATGGATCTGGATATGATAGATGTCAAGCAGCTATTGCTGTGATAGTGAAAACAAATTTTAATGCCTGTGACACTGAAAACACATTTTTATTTGTTTGCGCCAGTGTCAAATGATTGTGACAGTGAAAACACATTTTTCTATAATTGTGTCAGTGAAAAGATTTTCACATTGATTTGTCAAAGAAAACGTATTTTTTCATATGACTGCGACAGTTAAAAGTGTCTTTATATGATTTTTGCTTGTGCAACATATTTTCACATGATTATGTCAGTGAAAACCATTCACTTCCTGAGAACTACTTCCTTTTTTATATGATTGTGCTAATGACTTTACATGTAAAATTTTCATATAATTATACCAGTAACAGTGAATACATACAGTGGTAGTAAAACATTTTAAATATGAATGTGACAGTGATAACATACCTTGCTATGACTGCTTGTGAATCATATTTTCATATGATTGTGAAAGTGAAAACATAATTCAAAATTGAGCCACGTCATGTGACTTCCAACAATGTGGCAATTTTGTCATGTGCTCTTCAGAACATCCACCTCATTTATAAAGGGGAACCAGAGACCTCACTATTGGCTCTATGACTTGGATCATTTCCATAGATGACTTATGTGACGAGCGAAGGCTCAGAACAGACTGCATATACGTGCAGTCTGATTAGAGCCTTCGCTTGTCATCAATGTCAAATTGTTGGAAATCACATGATATGGCTCAATTTTTTCACAATTGTGGCCGACAGTGAAAACATATTTTCTATAAATGTGCCAGTGAAATTTTAAGTTGGATATACTCAATCTGACAGTGCAAACACCTTATCATATGATGTGCCAGTGAAAATCATAATTGAGCCGCGACACGACAAAACCAACAATGTAATTGTGCGCCCAGCGCAGACTCAGATCAGCCTGGGCATCCGCCCAGTCTGATCAGAGTATTCGCTGTCCGCATGGAGGTAGCTTAGACCCTTAGCTACCCCTTTTTAGCACTTGAAACAATAACTCTGACCAAACTGGGCAAATGCCCAGGCTGATCTGAGTCTGCGCTGGGCGCACAACCACTTTGTTAGATTTCTCGTGTCGCGGCTCAATTATGTCAGCGAAAACTTGTGTTAGTGAAAAGCTGTTTTATTTGATTGAGTCAGTCAAAATATACTGTCATATAGTTTTTCATGGCACTTAATTGAAATGTGTGGAAACTTGTATCAAACTACATCATCTGCCAACTGCATGGGGAGGTTGTCATATAAATCATTTGAGCCGCGACACGAGAAAACCAACAAAGTGGTTTGCGGCCAGCGCAGACTCAGATCAGTCTGGGCATCCGCCCAGGCTGATCAGAGTCTTTGCTGTCCGCATGGAGGTAGCATAGGGCCTTAGCTACCCTTTAAGCGCTTAGCGAAGAGTCTGGTCAGACTGGGCGGATGCCCAGGCTGATCTGAGCCTGCGCTGGGCGCACAACCACATGGTTGGTTTCCTCGTGTCGCGGCTCATTTATAATTTTGCTTAATCCTTGTTCTTTATTTAGCAATTTTTTGTGTCACTGCTTTTAAAAATGAGCCACGACACGACAAAACCAACAATGTGGTTGTGCGCCCAGCGCAGACTCAGATCAGCCTGGGCATCCTCCAAGGCTGATCAGACTCTTCGCTAAGCGCTTAAAGGGTAGCTAAGGTACTGAGCTATCTTCATGCGGACAGCGAAGACTTTGCTCAGACTGGGCGGATGCCCAGGCTGATCTGAGTCTGCGCTGGGCGCAAAACCACATTGTTGGTTTTCTCGTGTCGCGGCTCAATTATTATTTTATTGTTATTAAACGTCAGATTATTACTTAATATAAGAGGATGGTTACTATGAAATATGATGTAAAGTAGATACATTTTCTTCTGCATTGTCTGAAGTGTGCACAAGCAAGATGATGTGTGTTTCATCATGTTCATTTTACTCCGATTTTGCACTGTACATTTGTATCAAAGCTAGTTACAAAAAATATGTTGGTGAAGGAGATCCATCCCTTGCCTACTGAACCGGTTTGCAAGCAATTTCCAGCTAGCAGTACTGTTTGCCACTTAAGGTGAATTTATATATCTAGTGTTTTAGAGGCTGTTTATTTCAGTTCATTTACTTTTTTGTACAAAGGATACTTTTGTCAGGCAAGCGTTACTGTCCCTGTTTGATGCATTCCTTGCAAAACGGTGGTTGGAGCTACGGTAACTCAGTAGTTTAAGCGCTAGCCTGCTGATCTAGCGGTCCTGAGTTTACATCCCGCTGGAGGCGGAAATCTTTCCAACTGTAAACGATGTTCCATCGCACACAGCTTTTCAATATCAGTCTCTCATGGTTCTGATATGGCTGAAATACTGTTAAAAAGACGTAAAATTGCAAGTAATGCATCCATCCAAATGGTGATCACTCTAAAGGAAACAACTTGCTCCTAGAAAGAGCAAACTCTTTTCATTTAACTGAAGCCCCATTGAAAAGTGAGGAAAAATTCCAAGCATCGATTATCTCCCTGCCTGTCTGTAAAACGCCACAGTTGTTTTTCAGCTGAAAAGCTGAAGTTCAAGCGAAGATCTCAATCACACTTCAAACTTTTATATATACTCGAAAAAAATATTAAGGGGTCAAACTTTTACACTGCGATTTCTGGAACATTTCAAAGATTTGGTGAAATAAATCATTTCTACCTTACATTTCATTCATTTTGCAAGTTTTGTACAAATGAAATTTGAAACTATAGCCTTTATCTTAACTAAATCCAGACTTCAATTCACACTACCCTCAAAATCAAAGTGGTCAGAACTCCATAAGGAGCAAATTCATCAAAATTTTCGATTTCGCCAATTCATGACTTTGGCAAAACTGCTCGATAGTCATCAAATTTAATCTTTTTTAAGGTCAGCAAGCTGTAACGAGTTTAAGACTCATAGCAATTTTGGAAGTTATGCCCGACCAAACTGACACACTATCAATTCTCTATGGGAATTCAAACCGCTTTCATTTTAGAGGTAGTCCGACTTAAAGCCTGGACTTGGTCAAGACAAAGGCTAAAGGTTCAAACTTCATGTGTATTAAACTTGAAAAATGAATAAAATGGAAGGTAGAGATGATTTATTTTACCAAATGTTTGAAATGTTCCAGAAATCACAGGGTAAAAGTTTAACCCCTTAATATTTTTTTCGAGTATAGTTTAAGTACATACTTAATCATTAAATGGATTATTGCCTTTAAATAATATGTAAATATATAAATATACATCAAGTTTTCCAGTCCTTGAAGATTGTTTCACTCATTTCTAACCAAGTCAAATTTTATATGGGGCGAGATTTATTCGGGAGGTCCTCAAGAAAAAGCGAGCCAACTTGTAGATACCGCAAAAACAGATAAATCTCTAGAGAAACACTCCTGATCAATGGACCTGTCTCATATGACTGCACCTGTCTCATATGACCTTAAGGGACTCTAACCCACGTGAAGTTAGAGGGCGAACCATTTTAGTCAATGCTCTTAGCCACTCCATCATGGCGACCACCTGCAGCTTAAGCATAATTCAAGTCTGACACTAACATGCCTAGTGTTATGTGATGCATATATGAGCGAAAATCTCTACAGAAGCTACAAAATACTACAAACCGCTATGGTGTAGTATCTAAAAAACCAGGTCATGAATCTTATCTTCGGCTTCACTAATATTTTCAGATGAGACTTTAACTCAAGGCCCCATCTCCGCAAAACCTAGGTGGTGGTGGGACTTGAAACTCACACACACAAAATGGCCTTGCGACCAGCGAAGTCTCAGATCAGCCTGCTTGTCTACCAACCCTGTTCAGAGCCTTAGCTGTTAGCTTAAAGGATAGATCAGAACTAGATCAGGACCCATATAAGAAACAGACTGCGCATGTGAGCGGGCAGATCTGAGCCTTTGCTGGTGTCATTTTGTTGGATTTATGATGTACATGTATGTCTCATATTCCAGGCATGAGCACAAACAAATTCCCTACAGTAGAAATTGTTATATCAAGATGTATTATTCGGGAGTAAAAGTAAAATTAAAGTAAAATTTAGGCGGTAAAGTAATACTATTATTAAGCTCGTGTTTAAATGCTAAAATACTAGATAGGTTTCGAGTTTGCTCAGGGAGGTCGTTCCACTCTCGCAAAGCAGATGGGAGAAATGATTCATAATATCGCTGAGAGAATTCGCATGTACATGTATAGTATTTAGATTCGTTGAGTTACGTAGTTGATAAATTCTGGTGCTTCCTACAGTTTGGGGGTACGAGAGAAGAGATATATCATTTTGCATTTTATATAACATTATCAATTTATGCTTTTTCCGTCTATTTGAGAGTGATTCTCAACCAGTTTCTAACAATAAGGAATTAATTGATGCTAAGTTGGTGGGCCCCGTTACAATGCGAGAAGCCTCATTTTGTATTTTTTCCAAGTCATCAACTTCATATTGAGAGCAGTAACACTGTTGTCCCATACAATGTCAGCATACTCATGTAACGGGCGTAGATAAATTATTCCAAGAGATATTCTGTCAAGCTTCCCATTGCATTGATACGGGCCCATGCCTTTGATATAACGTATTCTAAATGGTCATGCCATGAGCAATCATTGGAAAATACAATGCCTAAATGTTGATTGGTGTTTACGTCTTTGACTGGTTGTTGATTCATTGAAAGTTGGGAATGTTCGGGTCTGTTAATTTTCCTAGTAAAAGTTATTGTTTCAGATTTCCAGGGATTAAACATAACTAGCCAGTAAGTGGCCCATTGGTGTAATGCAGAAAGGTCATGATTAAGCTGGTCTTCTGCATCTTTTGGATTATCTACTATAATGTAAAGGCTAGTATCATCTGCAAAAAGTCTGCGCATCATCTCTTCTTTCAAACGTTTGGGGTTTAGCGACACTGAAGAAGTTAAATACAGAAACGCGCGTCTGTTGCAGAACAGAACAGAACAGAACAGAACATACCTTTATTAAATCTCAGGTCATATATACATGACATATGAGTAAATACAACAAAAATATTAAAGAAGCATGGAAGACGTTTTGTAAACGGAGCACGGTGGTTGCAAGAACCATATATCACCACGGGTAATTATAAGGGGGCCTGATGCTGGCAAGCGTTGAAAATTTTTAGCATTACTTCCCACGGCTGCCAGTCCCTGGTCCCTATAATATGGTTATCATGTACTACAGGTAAACAGGTAAGTTTGGAAATTTCTTGGTGGGGGTTAAAACTAGCTAACAAATAGAGAAGAAAAGTATGGGTATAAACTTCAAAGCGAGATAACAAAACATTGATATAATTATTTACTTTGAGTGGGTTACGTCCCATAAGCTAATTCATAACTGCTGCGGTCATGTGCATTGGACCGTACTGGAGGTAACCTTGCACGGGGTTTCCTTGAGTATGGCTCAATGCACAGATAGAATGAATGAATAGAAGAATTTTAACTCAGTTTAAGCTACGCATGTGCTTCAGGATTACGCATTACTATTCTGTGTGTGTGTTTTTTTCACTAAATGGAATTATGTGTTTTACATATATTCAAATTTTAATTCCATTCCCTACTTAATGGATTGTAACAGTAGAAACTACAACAAATGCGGACGTACCCGGCTGCCTTTAGATTTAAGAGGTAACTTCATCCCTCGAGTTTAAACAGATCCGATCAACACCAGTCACATACCAACCCAAGTGAGATTCATTACATGCTCAATGCCAGTCCAGTGGTTGAACTGGCACTGCGCGTGCAAAGAACCAAAAGGGGAACGGCTAGAGCCGTAACTTGCCTGTTAGGGTCGGATCTGTTTACTTTCGCTTAATTTGGCATAATTGCGTTTATATTACTATTTATATTTTCAACTATATCTTGATGTATAAAAGAAAACGAAGGGGACATAGAATAGACCCTATGGAAACACCAGCTTTAATGGACATCCAGTCTCAGCTAACTCCAGGTAGAACAACTCTTTGTTTTCTATTTTCTAAGTAATCTGGTAACCAAAGGAGGAGAGGACCATTTGAACGGAGTTTAAAGAGGAGTCCTTTATGCCATATCCTATCGAAAGCTTTGCTTATGTCACAGAATATTGCGCGAACTTCCTTTCCTTTATCAAGAGCTTTGCAAAATGTATTGTAAATGTTAACTAGCTAATTTACAGTTAAATCATCAGGAAAAAAAACCCGACCGTAGGATTTTTATAATATTATGATCACGAAAGTAATTAAAGACATGTTTGTGTAAAACTTATTCGAGTACTTTACCTATTGTACTAAGAACAGAGATAGGCCTATAGTTAGTCACCTCTGGGGGATCTTTTTAAAGACAGGAGTTACATTAGCCTGTTTCCATAAAGAATGTATTTTTTCCGATAGCAAGAGTACAGCTGTGTAATTGAACAGGTCGGTTGAAGGGGCTGACAAAGGTTGAGAGAGTTCTTTGAGAAGCCTATTATTAACACTATCTGGCCCTTACTTTGCTCTAAAGCCTTTAGAGTTGATTCAACTTCTTGAACTGTGATAGAAATCGTTTATGAGTAGAGGGAGTAGGATCTGCGGGTAAAGTGCAGTTGCTCTCGTCCAGAACTGATTGTTCGACGAATAACTTATTTATAATATTAGCTTTATCTTCATCACTGGTATATACTTTTCCATCTTGTTTTAAAGGCGGTAATGCGAAGAACTGCTCAGGTCTGATACAAGTATTTCGGGGTTTCCACCAATCTTTTGGACTATTATCAATTGGCAAGTTTGTCAATGTTTGCTTTTTTTACGAGTTACGAATTTCGCAAGTTGCTCTATTACGTACACGTGTACATGTTTGTAATTATCGAATTCAGTTCTATTATGAGATTTCTTGAACTTATCGTATAAACGCTTTCCTTTTCTCATTAACCGTAATATTGCATTTGTAAGCCAGGGTGCATCCGAACTTCGTACATGTATTAATTTGTTAGGTATATGTTTACCAATACTCTTAATTATTTTATCAGTTAAAGTGTTTGCATAAATATCTATATCAGTATTCTGTAATTTGTTCCAATCTGTCCGTTCAAGCTGAAGTGATAAAGACAGGCAGTCAACCCTCTCGTACAACAAAATTTGTCTAGTTTAAATAGGAAATACATATTTATCAAAGTGAAGGATGTAGTAAATAGGACAGTGATGTCGCATTTTTATCTCCCGACCGAAAAGTTCGGGGGATATAGCGATGAGCCTGGCGTCCGTCCGTCCGTCCGTCTGTAAACATTTTCTTGTCCGCTCCATATCTTGAATACCCTTTGGAATATTTTCATGATACTTCACAGTTATGTAGAACAGGTCATGGCGATGTGTCGCGATCAAGAATGGTAACTGTTGCTTTTGTAATTTTTGAGGTATCTCCCCTTTGGTGAATTTTTGGCAGATTCGTGTCCGCACTGTAACTTGAATACCCTTTGAATATTTTCATGATTCTTCACAGATATGTAGAGCAGGTCATGACGATGTGTCGCGAACAAGAATGACAACTCTTGCTTTCTTACTTTTTGAGTTATTTCCCCTTGATGTTTTTAGGTGTGATTTCGTGTCCGCTCCATATCTTGAATACCCTTTGGAATATTTTCATGATACTTCACAGATATGTAGAACAGGTCATGACGATATGTCGCGAACAAGAACTACAACACTTGCTTTCTTACTTTTTGAGTTATTTCCCCTTAATCATTTTAGGTGTGGTTTCGTGTCCGCTCTATAACTCATATACCTTGTAGAATATTTTCATGATACCTCACAGATATGTAGAACAGGTCATGATGATGTGTCGGGAACAAGAATGACAACTCTTGCTTTCTTACTGTTTGAGTTATTTCCCCTTGATGGTTTTAGGTATGATTTCGTGTCCGCTCTATAACTTGAATACCCTTTGGAATTTGCTCATGATACTTCACAAATATGTAGAAAAGGTCATGACAATGTGTTGTGAACAAGAATGACAACTCTTGCTTCCTTACATCTTGAGTTATTTCCCTTTGATTATTTTAGATGTCTCTCCATAGCTTGAATACCTTTTGAAATATTTTCATGATACTTCACAGATATGAAGAACCGGTCATGACGATTTGTCTCATACATGAATGACAACTCTTGCATTCATACTTTATTAGTTATTTCCCTTTAGTATTTTGAGCTGCTGTTTGAGTCTCTGCTCCATATCTGTATAACCCTGGCCTGCTCCACAATTTTAATAACCTTATACCTTTTAGAATATTGATGAACATGCTGTGATATCTTATCGGTGTTCCTAACTCTCTCTGACCCCTCCACATCCCCCCACCCCACCCCACCAAAAAAAAATTTTTTTTTTCCAGATTTGGATTCTTTGTCCAAACTCACTTACTAGAGAGCTCAAAATTAGGTTTGTAGGGCTTGTAGTTTAGAAATTAGTCACACATTTTGAAAGTTTAATGTATCATATGCTATATATGTATGTATATGGCGGCTGTTTGAGATATTACTTCTTTTTAGCAGTCAAGCATACTATTTTAGTCTGAGTGTTAGATAATCATGCATCTGTTAAACAGATAATGTCAATCAGAAGCATAAAAGAATGACAATATATTACTTATATATGTTTTTAACCAAGGCCCATGGGGGTCTTTGGTCGGGGGATTTACCATCTCCTCTGATGGCTATTTTTGAAGCTTGTAGCAACTTTGTCTTTTATATTAATTTTAACTTTCTGACAATTTCGAATTGGACCATGCAAAAGCTTTTCCTGACAGAATTTTGGATGCTCAGGCATTTGTTTTCATAACAAAATATGATAACTTGAGTAGAAAGGTGGAATTTGCAAGTACATATAATGCAAATAATCCAAATTCACGGAACTGTATGGAAACTAGATAAAATATTATTTCCACAATACTTACAGGACACAGTTGCCTGGGGACTATGTTTAAGAAGCAATGATGAAAAAGATTTAAAGACTGCTCATAGCTGAATTATGATCTTCTAAAGTAAATAAATGCAGTGGCTATAGGGTATACCTCTTTCAAACAAGTTTAAAAATGTGTCCTTTAGAAAATATAAGATGCGTTTGAGGAGTTGTCCAGACATATCACAGCTTTATGTTTTTTCGATATCAGAAGTTCTGTCTTTATGATGCTCACCAAAATATGACGTCACGATCAGAACTTTCTGAACATCCCTCGTATATCTAATATTTTCTTACCTGAAGCCTGCTTGATGTATCAAGGTCACCTGTGATAAGTACATTTTGTGTATCAGTATCAAAGGCGAGAGATGAATCTTCTATTGCTGTAGGAATAGCAGATGTTGAATTTGGAGGTCTATGGAATGTTCCTATGAAGTATTTTTTATGGTTGGTCAAAACTTCTATCCACATACATTCAATTGCTGGTAACTCGAGATCATATCTAAGATGAGAGAAAAAAAAAACATTTTGCTTAACATAAACGCAGATTCCTCCATGACTGTCTGCGACACGATCACGACGATATAAGTTAAACCCAGTGAAGAGCAAATCATTATCAGCTGTCCCTCGATCAAGCCAAGTTTCAGTAAGACATATTATATCGAAATTACGAAGTTCAGATTCGATTGAATCATTTTTACTTGAAATACTTTTTACATTATAGCGAACTATTGAAATATTGACTTTTATAATTGTATCATCAAAGTCTGATGTGAATATGTTGACTCCTATAAAGAACCATCTGTAGATGGTCCAGGATTTCGGTTTATACCGGCTATAAGTAGTAAAGCCATAATTATCAAAATAAATAAATAAATAAAAAATATCAAAATCTTTCCGCTTCATTTGACGACTACAATGTTGGCCGATCCGTATTCTATCAAGTTAAAGATCTATCCTGTAATACAATCATTTATAGATCGAAACAGCTCCAGTGATTCGGACCGGGCCATACATATACATGTATTAGCATATCCCTGACAAGTACACTGTTTTAAAAGACAAATTTCCCCGTGGAGCCAGGTATACAACAACTGATCCATGATGAACAACAGTAAAATGGTTCTTCCGCAAACTAAACAGGGACAATGGAATAGTAAAATTTTACAGTTCGAGCAAGTGTAAAGACCGTAACAGAAGAGTATGTTACAATTGAGGCAACCACTGATAGCGTAAAGGACCAGTTGCCATAAGGGGGTTTTCCTGGTACAAGTATAATTGAATAATATTTTGTGAACAATTAGCCTTATGTTGGGGTCATTCATCCATAAAAAACCTAAGTCAAGTGGAGCTTTGGTTTTGTGTACACTATCTCTTAAAAGTGGGTGGGGGTAATTCCATACCAGTTGACCCTTATGAAACTAATTGGTAATTTGCGGTCTTTCAATAATAGATTGACTAAAGGTTGTCGCATATAATAAATAACCAGTAGACACACTTAAAAAATGCTATAAGGTTTCTGTGTCCACTAGATATCTATGCAAAAACAAATCACTTTATTTGCAATTTTTAGATTTTTGTATATTTTGCAACTACAGACTTTGCGGAAAACCACAACGTTTCTCCATCAAGCAATAGAATTGCCCTTCCTTTAGTGCAAGTATTTGTCAATGACTGGACATTGCAAAATTATAAGCATTTTTCAGTAAATATAGGGTCGACAAGTATGGAATTACCCTACCCACTTTTATGACTATGTGTACATAAAACCAAAGGTCCGTTTGACTTAGGCTTTTTATGGATGAACGTCCCCTACATAGGGCTAATTGTTCACAAAATATCATTCAATTATAATTGTACCAGGAAAACCCCCTTATAGCAACTGGTCCTTTTCAATAAAATATTTACAAAAGAGAAGATAAAAAGGACAGAAAACAAGAATTATGTCTTAAGTCACTATAAGTCAAAAGGATGTACCCTCTGGGAAAAGGAACTCTGCATCTGCCATAGTGCATCGTCTTCAATAGGAGCAAGTTCCCTCACCGACGAGCAGACTCCCTTGTACCTTTATAAGAAGAACACATCGCAAAGGGAAGTAAACAGGAAGTCCAAAGAGTTACCTCTAAAATATAAAAAGCGGAAAATCCATGGAGGTGCATTCATGCCCGTAGAAGAGGCAGCTTTACAATGAAATCAGAACAGTTCGGACAACACAAAATCGCGGTGTTTGATCAGGGTAGACAATAGCTACAATGTCAATGATAACAATGATAGGGTCAAGTCAGGTAAATTCGGACAGCAGGTAAATTCGGACACACCATTGCAAACAGTGAATATGATGAGCACATATAACGGAAACAATGTCACTGTCCGAAATTACCTGTTGTCCGAATTTAGCTGACTTGACCCTAATAATCAAATAATAATGACAGTGATGATAAAGATAATAACATTTCCATGTACGACATTAACCGGAGCTCACTCACCTTGACTTTAGTCTCACCTTCAGGATGTGTTAATGGTGTTTTATCATAGATGGATCAGGAGATGCATTCATGTCCTTAGAAGAGGCAGCTTTATATTTTTTCCGGCCCCGATAACTCAGTGGTAGAGCGTCCGCTTCGGGAACGGGAGGTCGTGAGTTCGAATCCCGGCCGCGCCATACCAAAGGCGTAAAAATGGTACTAGGAGCTCTCTTGGCTGACGCTCGCCTATAAAGGGTAGTCCTAGGATCACTCTGGGTAGGCGGCAATCGAAAACGCTCACGAGTGCAATCGACGAACTCGGATCAAAAACAGTAATAAACAACGTTTTCGATTGCAAATTGGCGACAATTTGTAATCGAAAACGTTGTTTTGCAATCGAAAACGCTGTTATTTTGATCGGAGTTAATCGATTGCTAAGGGCGTTTTCGATTGCCGCCTACCCGATGTGAGGTTGATATAGTTAAGTGATCAGGTCCGTTTACGGTTAATGTTGTATCATGTAAACAGACAAGGGCACAGACAGTTGCATGCCGATTTGCTAGTCAAGTAATACATTGATTCGCTTTGTGTAATCATTTATCATATTGCTTCATTTGTCAATTTTATTTTGATAGATTTATTTATTTATTTATTTGCTTTCATATGCTGTCTCAGATTGCAGTTCTTACCAAATCGGCATATATGGAAATTTAGAGTCCGCTTTTGTTTCCAGTCATAATTTATTGGACTTTTTTTTTTTTTTTTTTTTTTTTTTTTTTTGGTGCAGTAGCAGCAGATTACTCAAGATTTCATTTTATTTTTTGTATCTACTCGAGACATCCGGCTATCTGTAAACCTATTTCAGATTAATTTTTTTAAATTACAATTTGTCACTTAGCATTCTTCTACACAGTTTGTAGGTCCTTCAACATACCGGTAATTTTCTGACAACTTTTCCCCTGTCTTGACATGGGTATTATCAAACAATTCGATGTCAAATTTTATCTCAGCATTATTCACTTAATGTCAAGCATGTACTCCTCAGTTAATAGATGAATGTTGTTTTCTCAAGTCTTGGCGGTGCCACTCAATCAGAATGCCTCTCAGTTATATATCTTGCCAGATTTTATATATTTTTTCTTGGTCTCAGTTGCACTGGCACGTCCAAGTCTGCACCTGTCCTTGACTGTTACATTTTGCTACACATTAGCCTTTAAGAATATTTAATTACGGGCTTAGCTGGGACGTGCTGATGGAACCGAGTCTTTCCTAAGCTCGATGTGAGTATACTTACAGCCTCTTGATTAATTAACAGTTTTTTTTCTATCAGTAGTTTCTCTCAAGTATGATGCTTCCATTACTAAACATTTAAAATTGAATATGAGTTTCAGGTTTCAAATTGTTACTTTCCAGATATTGTATTCAGTGATGTCAGTTGTTACGAAGAATTTTTCTATTAGTAACTAATTCTCTTGTGTGTGTCAATACTAGTAACAAACTTTCCTTTCCACCCACTTATATTGTCAATATGACATCATGTTTATACTTTTATTTTGTCGGTCACTGTTTAAATACAACGTTTCCGTCAAAATTTCATACTATCATTATCTTAGTACTTTAATGGCGAATGTGGTCTTTGTGGCATAATGTCTTGTGTAGCAAATGAGCTGAACTTGACGCCACTTAAACCACAAGCGCGTTTAAAGTACTTAATCGAATTTTACAATTTCAGTATACCAGTTTAGTAGTTTAATCGTGAGTATGGCTTGATGGTACGACGTCTTGTGTAGCAAACGAGCTGAACTTGGCGACTTTCAGGCCATAAGCGCGATTAAAAGTAAAAAGTATGCAAAGACCAGGAACTGAAACAATCAAAATCCAAATCCAGCCCTCAAACCATAGTTGGAAACAACAATCAAAATCCAAATCCAGCCCTCAAACCATAGTCTCAAAAATATAATGGTAACAATCATTTCAATTAAATACTTTTACCATGGGATTTTTGCTGTTTGTAAAACAAGTTATAAGTCCTATACAAATTACAGAGTGAAAGGCTAAAACTCAAATCAGTTGCGCAGCTGCTCAGGCTGATTTGAGTTCGCTGGTTCTTTTTTTTCACGTGAAACGATACCACAAAGTTATTTGCTACATCCAGAAGTTTTATCTATTATATTTTCCTCCATTATATCTCATTTTAATGAATTTGGTAATTATATTTTTTTCTCTATATTTTTCTTTCGTAGTAGGGGTGGGAGGGGGAACGTTGGCGCAGAGTTTTGTTGCTTTGCCCACTTTGGCATGTTCTGACCATGTGTGCGTTGGTGTGATGGTACTGGTTTTGTTCCTGCTATTTCTTACAACAATTACATGACTCTCGTACACGGAAACCCTAGGCTAGCCGTCAAACCAACGTACCGCCGCATCTGTAAGTTTACTTTCTTGATTCACTTAATTGCATTGGCAGTCTTATGTAAGAACAACACATTTACGTTTTCAGTATTGACGCTATTGCATGAAAGTGAGTTCTTAGCGCACAAAATGTGTATGCAGAGCAATCGTAAAACACTAACACCAGGAAAATCGTCACAAGCAAATGCCGACTTTATTTTCAATATAACACTCTGTTTTTCATTTGTTGTGCTGGCGACATGGCTTGGACTACTCTTATCCAACTGTGGTGATGTTCATCCTAACCCAGGCCCTCTTTCAACATCCTCGAGCTCATCTAGCAGTAACAATAGTTCAACTTCCAGTATGTCCAACACTTTGTTTAGCTCCCTAGATCTTTCACATAATTTATCCTTTGTGCACTACAATGTGCAAAGCATTCTTTCTAAACTAGAGATTTTACAGGCCGAACTGTTTGAGTTTGACATATTAGCCTTTACAGAAACTTGGCTTCGACCCTCTGTTGACACAAATGACCTGTTGTTGCATTCATACAGCAACCCTGAAAGGAAGGATCGAGCGGGTGACAATCACGGAAGTGTCATGATATATGTTAAGGACTTCCTTCATTATAAGCGCCGAGCAGATTTAGAACCGCGTAATATTGAGAGCATATGGGTCGAACTTACTAACAGCCATAAACGCATCTTATTCGGATTATTCTACCGTCCTCCGAACTCTGATACTAGCTATTTTTCGGCTATCGAAGATTCTATTTCTTTAGCCGTAGATTCACCGGGAATTTCAGAAATAATAATTACCGGAGACTTTAATTTAAACATGCTGAATCCTCAAACAGCGAGGAAAATTGATTTGATATGTACTCAGTTTTCTTTCTACCAGTCCATCAGTCAACCCACCCACTTTACTGAAAACTCATCTTCTCTAATAGATATTCTTCTAGTTAGTAACAAAGCACACCTGATACTCAGTGGAGTCGGGGATCCCTTTCTCAATCAAGAAATAAGGTATCACTGTCCTATATTTGGTATATTTAAATTTTCTAAGCCTAAACTTATTTCAATCACGCGACACATCTGGAATTACGACCAAGGCAATTATGATTTACTACGCAACAAGGCAGCCTCTTTTGATTGGGATACTACCAAAGATAATGATATTAACACTTATGCAAATAATATAACTACAGCTGTCACTTCTCTAGCTAATGAGTGTATACCTAATCGAAAAATTAAAGTAAAGCCTACTGAACCTCCTTGGATAAATTCGAGTATTAAACGCCATATCAGAAAACGTAAAAGAGCCTACAGGAAAGCCAAAAGAACCAACTTGGAACCAGATTGGAAAAAATTAAAAAAGATACGCAATAAAGTAGTTCAAAATATTCGTGATTCTAAAAAAACATTTTATGATAAAATTGCAGCTAAACTTACCTCTAAAACACTATGTTTAAAAGACTGGTGGACAACACTTAAAACTTTCATTGTTCCTAATTATAAAACATCAATTCCACCCCTCGAATTTAATGATAATATCTACATGGATGAAAGTGACAAGGCTAACATTTTAAATAGTTTCTTTCAAAGTCATACTAATTTAAATGAACAGAACGCCATTATTCCTGACCTTCCCTGCAGCTACTGTCAGTGCACCCCTCAACAACATTGTACTATCTCCATTAGAAGTAGAATCAGTTCTTAAATGCCTCCCAGCTGCCAAAGCCTCCGGCCCCGATGGCCTGAGTAATCGTGTCTTTCGTGAGCTATCGAAGGAGCTCTCACTACCGTTTTGTTCACTTTTCAATCAGTCTCTTAGAATGGGTATTGTTCCCTCTTTCTATAAAGAAGCTAATGTTTGCCCAGTTCCGAAAAAAGGCGACCCTTCTGATGTTTCCAATTACCGACCTATTTCCTTGCTCAACTCGGAAGATAAAGCTTTCGAAAGACTTGTATTTAAATACTTATTTAACCACCTACGAGACAATAACTTGCTCTCTTCACTACAATCTGGCTTTCTTCCTGGAGACTCAACAGTCAATCAGTTGACATTTATTAACAATACTTTCTGTCAAGCACTCGATTCAGGCAAAGAAGTACGGGCTGTTTTCTGTGACATCAGTAAAGCATTCGACCGCGTGTGGCATGCTGGTCTCCTTGCTAAACTTCAAGCTGCTGGTGTCTCAGGAAACATCCATGCTTGGTTTGCAGATTATCTCTCCGACAGAAAACAACGAGTTGTTATTCCTGGTGCTGTTTCTGACTGGACCTATCTTCGTGCAGGGGTTCCCCAGGGTTCAATCTTAGGCCCACTTCTCTTTCTGTTGTTTATCAACGATATTGTTGAGGACATCGGCTCAAATATTCGATTGTTCGCAGATGATACTAGTCTCTTTATTATTGTAGATGATCCTGTGACAGCAGCGGGTTGTATTAATACAGATCTTGGTAAAATATCAGCATGGGCGTCAACGTGGCTTGTGTCTTTTAACCCTTCTAAAACTGAATCTCTACTTATCTCTCGTAAATTAAATAAGCCTTTTCACCCACCCATCTTTATGCAAAATCATCAAATATCCGAAGTTGATTCCCATAAACATCTTGGCCTTTACTTATCAAATGACTGCACTTGGCATCAACACATAAACTATATTACAGAAACAAGCATGGACTAGAATAAACATAATGAGGAAGTTAAAATTTACATTAGACAGAAAAGCCCTAGAAACAATTTACACAGCATTCATTAGACCCTTACTTGAATATGGGGACGTCATATGGAACAATTGTTCACAATAAGAAAAGCTGGAACTCGACAAAATACAAAATGAGGCGGCCAGAATAGCCACGGGGGCCACTAAACTTATGTCAATCAGTGCCCTCTATAAAGAAATTCAATGGGAGTCTCTTGAACTAAGACGGAAAAATCACAAGTTATCACTATTTTATAAAATGACGCATAATTTAACACCTCTTTTTCTGTCTTCCCTAGTACCTCAGTCTGTGAGTAATATTTCTAGATACAATCTCAGAAATTCCAATGATCTCCAAACTATAGATGCGAAGACTACCCTATACTTTAATTCTTTTTTGCCTTCAACTATCAGGGCTTGGAATGAAGTTCCTGATGAAGCAAAACAGTCCGAATCTGTGAATACTTTCAAAGGCTATCTTAACAAAGACAAAATACCCGTCGCGAAACACTTCTATGTAGGAAACAGGAAAGCTCAGATCTTACATACTAGGTTATGGACAAACTGCAGTTCACTTAATTTAGACCTCTTCCTTAAGAATATTTCCGATTCCCCAATGTGCCAATGTGGCAGTGTAGAGAACGCTCAACACTTTTTCTTTCATTGTAGATTCTACCAAGCGCAAAGAACTGAGCTCTTAAATTCGGTGTCACAGTATCAGACTCCTTAACTCCCTCTCCTTCTGTACGGTGATAGTTCTCTTCCATTTGAAACTAATACAGTCATTTTTGCTAAGGTGCACAAATTTATAATGGATTCTAAACGTTTCTAAGCATGTCATTTTGTGCATAAAGTAAGCGGTTTATACTGTCAGTTACGACTGCCTGTGGCTGAATGCGACTGATCCTGAAGAGTCTGCGCCCCCGCTCCCCTTACCCATTCTGCTTTTCCTAAAAGCACTGATTGCAAAGTTCTGTTTTTAAACCAATGTTGTTTTTTCTTCTCTCGTTTTTTTTCTTCAGCTTTTTTTCTACCGATTTCTATTTTGTTTTGGTTTGTGTTTCTTTTTACTTTACTCAGTATCATTTTTTTATCATTGCTTCTCGATATAGATATTACATATCCACTGCATGAAAATTTTGATTAATTTAGCTAGAAAAATATACGCCATGATGTATACATACTATATATAGTATAGGAGAGGAACTTTATAAGTACTTGTGCTTTCGTTCTAATCCTTTTACTTGCTTATGACAAATGTTTGTGTGTTTATATGAAATTTTGAAAATAAAATATGTTTAAACCAGACCTCCGGCTGTTGAAATATCGGAAATTTTCTAAATATTGGGACAGATAGAGTGAGACTGCTCCTGAAGCAGTCTGATCAGAGTCTACACTGTTTGCAATTACACATGCAGCTTCAAGACGCCTCACTGCATTGAAAAATCAAACTGTTTCAATTTTGGGACAGTTACGGTAATTACTTTAGGTGTCCCAAGTTTTAGAACTTGTACAGTATCTCAAGTATTCTAATAATTTCCCTTTTTTTTAATCACTGTAAAAACCACTGCCCTTAGAGTGGAGTCGGGTAATATCGGACAGCGGGTAAATTCGGATTTACCATTGCAAACAGTGAAAATTCAGATGAGGCGGCTCATAATGAGCCGTCTCATCAGGATTTTCACTGTTTGCCAAGCTAATTTTGTCTAAATTTCAAACAACTGACATATGAAGGAAACAATGTCGCTGTCCGAATTTACCCGCTGTCCGAATTTACCAGACTTTCCTATACGCCAGGAAGAATAATTCTGTATTTTACCGGACGTTTGGACCCTTCGGCGTAATCAAATTAATATATAAACAAAGGGGATGTACAAAATCCTAAAATTTCGGACCCATAACTCTCGTGAGCTGTTTGTGTAAGCTTTTTACAGGCATAATAAGTAGTAGCTAATTAACTATTAAATTGCAGAAAAGCACGCCGTTCTCATAAGTAATCAGGCGGGGTTTACAAAGTTTTTTTCCACAGCTGATACTATTTTTGTGCTCTACTGTCTCATAGAAATCTTTCAAAAACGAAAGAAAGAAACTATTGATCTGAAAAGGTATTTTGACACAGTGTGGAGGGATGGACTTTGGTATAAAATATTAAACTACGACATAACAGGTAAATGTTTCTGATTAATCAATAACATGTTTAGCGATATAAATCATGTTTGATGGTAAATGGTCCTCGTACAAATTTTCTCTTGTAATATCCGATGGCGTCAAGGTGAAACCCTGTTTCCTATCATTTTTCCGTATTTTAATGCCAATACTGATAGCGGTGTAGAATGTTTTCGCCTGATTTCGATGACACCGGTGTACAAGGGTCAATTTAGAAATGGTGGCGATTTTTGAAAATTATGTCTTAAAGTTTAGGTGCACATATTTCCAACAACCTTACTCAAATATTTTTCAGACACTGCATTTCCTTCAAAGTACACCTTGACAACTGTTGTTAGGGTATAGACATTGGGCAGATATAGACGGTACACTTTTGTGCAGTCATTTTCATGCTTTCTTAACCGTGAATACAAACAGCTGTGGATTGCTAACAATCTTATATCTGTTACACTGAAATTGTTCCATTCTTTCTTTCTTTCTTTCTTTCTTGTGTATTCTCCGCCTGTATATAGGCGCACGTGATGTTAATCACTGATGTTGTCTATCCGAGACTGAAGATTATTTTGTGTAAAGTCGACAGCCACTCCCCGACTGGAAATCCCTTTGTTGACATTGTACAAGTATAACCTTTTCAGATGCAACTTATAACATAACAGTCTTGTTTTGATTTCAGTAGATTTCAAGAGTTCTGTATTGTCCGGTAGAGTATCAGGAACCAGTTTTCGACAGTCTATTATCAACTGAACTAACGTTTTAGAGTCCTTGATACGATTTGCCCATGCACAGGACCCTAAACTCCGTTCATTAATTCTGAAACTGGGTTTTTCGCTGCTCATACTTTTATAACCTAACCAATCCAGGTATGATCCTGCATAGTTATAATGCTAGACTTCCGCCGATTTCTCACCAATGTTTCCTATGACTCTGTTCTTCGTAGGATGCTGGGCTAACCTACACAAAACTGCAAATTACAGATTTTCAACCGGAGACTAAGTCCATCGGACAGGTTGGAAACGCCTTTTAATACCATATAAAGTGGTCGCTATAAATAGTTTTGTGTACGGGTGGGGTTAGTATTCAAACACATGCTCTGCGCGTGCGAAATCAGTCAGCGTGACAACGAGCTTGTCATCCAGATAATTCTTGTCTCGACCTGAAATTGATTACACCGCATACATTCACACTGGGCAAGGTTTTCAGTATCGCTACCGGCAAACAACGTCTAAACGACGTTATATCAGCGTCAGTGCTACGTAACGATGTTCACTGGTGTTATGTTAACGCAAATATTACGTATGCAGTATGCAATAAAGTTCAAAAGTTCCAAAACATTGATACCAACGTAGCGTAAACTGCAAAATTAAATACAAGAACAAAAAGACTAAACCATGCAGCTCTCAAACTTATTACAGCTACCCTTAATCAGTCTATTCCACCATTTACCCCCCCCCCCCCCCCCCCCCGCATTCCCTAAATTAATCTACAATTCAGGCCCCCATCCATCGACATGATCCCTTCCCAAACACACACCACCATATTCACCTACCACCCAAACCGCCACCTGATTCCCTAGATACACACACCTTACAGCCCCCTCCCCACCCCCGACACACACCCCTATTTCTTTTCAACAAACTATTTCCTCTATTAGTCTACCACTCTGACCTCTACCCCAAGACATGAGCATATAAATACGTAAGGAAGACCTTAATGTAAATACTACATCGTCGAACCTTACGGCTTGCGCAAACAGGACGCAGTCTGATCAGAGTCAACCGGGAGTCGAAGTCAACCTCACGGTAACTAGTTTAAAAGTGCAAAAATAAGACACTTTTTTTTGTTCGCAGAAAATGCAGCTTTTAAATACTAATCTTAAATGTTTTAAATAACGCAGCTCAGCAGAAAGCCGAAAGACGGCATGTGCATAAAACTTTTGAACAGTTTTGTCAAAACAGAAAGGCAAAAGAAAAAAAGTTGTTGTTGCTGTTGATTTGTGGTTTAACGTCCCAGAAAATATTTTAGTCTTGTCGAGATAATGCCTCTGAATTTGTAGGACTACTAGAAAAACTTGGCCTGCGATAAATGACACTCAGGTCTAGCAGCCGCTGCCGCAGAAGCATCATGCAGCCAATATTAAAAGATAAGAAAACGAAAAAAAAAAAACAAAAAAAAAACATGTGGGTGGATGGGTATCTGTATCAGGTTTAAGTGGGTGGATGGGTATCTGTATCAGGCTTAATCTTTCCATAAAGCTAAGACCGTCAAAGAGGGATCGAAATATCATAATTTATGATAAGTATTATTGTTTTATGTTTTTGTTGTCAGAAACTAAAACGACCAATAATCAGATCTATTTTTCTCGCCAATCCTTACGAAATTGACCTAAACATGTGGAAAAAAGAGACTTACTACAACAAAAATGAGCAATTGCAAGTGAGAAAAGTAAATTGATTTGATCTGAGAAAAAGAAAACCCATATTGTTAAAAAAATAAAAAATGTTTCCATCCAGCTCCTTCGTATACAGTGATGACAAAACACCGGTTTCAGAGAAGTTCAACACCTGTACAGATCCGGGGATATGGACATCGATATGACATTCCTATATCGATTAATACCTATCGCTTCGCAGGTCGAAGGGAAATAACTGCATTCACATTAATACTCGCTCCAGGTAACAGGTAACCGATTACACTATTCAGCGCGCCTTGAAGACTTAAGTTCCAATTGCATGTAAGAGGTTACTGTTTCGCGATTCACATGACACATATGATTTTTGTCATGTGAAAAGGATATTAGGTCATGTGCATACTGTTAATATTCAACTGTACAGGCTGTTCAATTTTTATATCATCCAAGAATGTCCAAAAATATAGACTCTAATATGACTGCACGGTCTGAGTCTTCCCTGTTCGTACAACATTAGGGTACCTTCTTTTACAAGCGTGCAAATCTTTTACTTCCAAGAAACTGTAATAAGCTCATGTAGTAACTTTTTTTTTTTTTTTATTTTTTTTTTTTTTTTATAATTTATTAAATATTTCACATCTCAAAACAACAAGACATACAGATACAAACAGCATTAAATCTTAAACATAAACTACATGGTAGACAAATCCACAGAACATTATACATGTGTACAGGGAATATGTACTTTGCAATACAGAGCTTTGTACCTTTCACATAAAAAGTGGTAGTTTATATGCTGATATATACATCATAAAACCCATAGGTGTGTTACGCTCTGCCGATCAGTCCGTGCATAGAAAAAGCATGTACATATATCACGCCATCAGCTGAGTAACATTTTATAAGCAATCTTGTGCATTTGGAATATATTATTCTGTTTGGTGAAAGAATATGGGGAACAAAGAATAATAGTAAGTTTCTTATTATAAAGGTATTTTAGTATAGTCCGTTTGCTCCCAAATGCAAACGGCATCCCTAATATTTTCTCAAAATTGGTGAGAGGTAGAAGATTTTCGAATTGCTCATTCTTAATTTTCATCCTATACATAACAAAATCATAATTTTGTAGAAATATGAGGCTTTGCATAAAAAAGTTTCTATTCAAAAAACGACCTAAAATATGTCATTTTCACCTCTTAATTACAAGGGAGTAAAAGCTGGCTGTTGGAATTCCCGTTTATTCTTACGTATTAGGACATGTGACCAATGTATGCTATTCCTAGAACAAAATTTGCATAATTAATTGAGACCTTATTCTAAATACATTTTTTCTTCTTTTTGTTTCACCCATATATTATAAAATTTTGAAACATACTCTTTTTACTTACAAAACTATATAATAGTTCAATGTTTATTTTCAACATAGTATCATCTGACCAGTGAAACCATGTGTTACGCATGCGGACAGGTGAATACATTTTACTATTTCATTCATGTACGCCCACACCTGTAGTAAACAATGAGTTTACGCTATTGCCCATCAATGATATTTTGGCTGTTCTAACAAGCATACGACGCCCTTCACCCAAACAGCCCATTTTCTGCATTAGTGTAATGGGAAATATTTTACAAAAGCATCCAAAAATTTGGATTTTTCGTATTCTGTTATGTATAGTTACAGGAATCATTTGGACATTAGAACAGTTGATGGAGCTTTCATCGTTTTTGAGAAAATAAGCAAAACCCCGTTTGCACTTGGAAGCAAACGGACTATACGTATGCTTATTCTGTTTCCCGGCAATTTTAGCACATCTTTATAAAAATATAAACCAATTTGCATTTAAGAACTTCCGACAAAGCGTACAGATCCAGATCAGACTGATCACAAAGGTCAGTCTGACCTGGATCCACACTGCTCGCAAACAGTTCAAAGATATGCTATTGCCCACAATAAACTATACAAAGCTAATGTGTCCGAGTATATTGCGCTAATACGGTTAACCTGACTAAACTGCACACTATAACTTTGAACCAAAAGTTCGCTTATAAGAACCCACCCATTGTTTCAAACCGTACTTGCTCTGAAAGTTCAAACGAAAGAGCTATGTCCAGACTAGACTGTTCCAGGGAACAGTCCGATCAGGATAAGTGATATATGTAGACCGTAGAAACATACCCCGATAAATTTGTGACCAGTTTGAACATTAAGAGCCGATATGTTATGTTTTCATGGATAACGTCGAACGAAAAGGATCTTAACGCCATATGTGGACATTTAATCCGAGTTGTCTTATACACTAGCGCCAAGTAAGAAACAGATCTTCATATTTCACCCTATCAACAAAGCATGATTACAGATTTACTAGTAAAAGTCCCATTTAAACTGTTCTCAATAAACAAACTAACCATTGAACAGGAAAAAATAAATTTAAAACGTTTTAAGTATATCTGGCTGAGCCATTGAGAGGGAGTTGTGTATGGTGTGTTGATAGTCTGCGTGCGTGCGTGCATGTATGTGTGCTTTGTTTTAAATTGTAAACTTTTGCGGTATCAATGCCATTGACTAATTATCAACTTAAAAAACAGTTTTAAGACTGTTTATCAGCGAAAAAATTACACTTCAAATAACAGAATCCATTTATTCCAATTTTTATCGAACTTCTCAAAGTAGTTGTTTTTAATGGCTATCATTTTTTCTATTGCTAAAAATTGCTTTACTTCTCTTTGCCATGCCACGAGATTTAACTGTTTATTATTAATTCTACATTTGTAAATGTAATATCGCGTCAATATAATGATATAATTAATAGGTTTATTATATGCTGTGTTAAATGTAATTCCAAAAATGGCAGTTTGTTTATCTATGTTAATAGAAAACTGTATACTATCTAAAAACCAGCGCTCTATCGATTCCCAAAATTCCGTAACTACATTACAGTGCCACTCATGTAGTAACTTGGTATTAAAAAGTAGCCGAACGTAAAACCCCATTTCTTATTCCAGTGACTTTGTTCGAGGGACAACCGTTATTACCCAAATGACCAGTGTGATACCCACGTGGAATGTATCTGAATATGTATGACTTTCGGCTGTCAATTTTCATCAAATGGTCTTAGTTTGTGGACATGTTTTTGAAATTTGCTGTTTCGTGCACATAACTGCAGCATTAGATGCCAGGCTAAGATACATGAGACCTTGATGAGAAATCGGCGGAAGTCGAGCTTTATCACTATGCACAGCCTTACGTAAATTGATTAGCTTATAAACACAGTATCCGAACTACATGTACAATCTCTTCCGGTTTTCATAGCGTTGAATCGAGAGTACAAACGTTCGCTTATAACCAGTAGTCGGAAATCATTATGTTTTGAGATTTTATCCGGAATCTGCTGCGTCATTTATAGCTATTCAGCTTCGACAATGTAAAGAGGTAAGTTTAATATAATTTGCTCTTCGGTCTTTTACTTTATTACCCTGTACAATGTCGTGTATGGGTGGGTAGTAATTAGTACAGTTTTCAAATCGCCCTTGGCATGATTCTTAAACCATTTTGAGCATTTTCTTACATGTTTTATAAAAAATCTTTAGAATAAACGGAAGGCGTTATCAATCTACAGTTTATTAGTTTTGATAAAAGAATGATAGCTAAGTTTTGCACGACACAATCTCGTGTTAAATTAAGCTGTTCTGAAAAAAAAATCTGCGACGGCAAGGAGTTTTTCATTGTACAGGGCAATAAAGTAAAAGACCGAAGAGAAAATTATATTAAACGTACCCCTTTACATTTTCGAAGCTGAATAACTATAAATGACGCAGTAAATTCCGGATAAAAACTCAAAATATAATGATTTCCGGCTACTGGTTATAAGCGAATTCTGTACTCTCGATTCAACACTATGAAAACCGGAGGAGATGGTACAGTGCGTTCGGATACTGTGATAAAGGTATGAGCAGCGAAAAACCCAGTTTCAGAATTAATGAACGGAGTTTAGTGAGGTCTGAAGACACTGTTTGAGTTCACAAATATATGAGCCGCGACACGAGAAAACCAACAATGTGGTTGTGCGCCCAGTGCAGACTAAATTCAGCCAAGGCATCCGCCTAGTCCTATTAGACTCTTCGATAATTGCTCAAAGGGTAGCTAAGAGTCTAAGCTACCTCCATGTGGACAGCGAAGGCTCTGATCAGACTGGGCGGATGCCCAGGCTGATCTGAGTCTGTGCTGGGCGCACAACTACATTGTTGGTTTTGTCGTGTCGCGGCTCATATATCGAGCGTACTGCACAGAGGGCAGAACAACGTATCAGCATATGAACTATATCCTCATCCTCAAGGCCACCTCGCACCAGTTTCTCCATCCATTCTGAATTTCTTTCTATATGTTTGCAGAATATAAGTCCCTGTTAGGATGCGCACTTTTACGATAGCCCGCATTACATCCATTCTACTGGAGGTGACTGTATCCCAGACTGGGTGGGTATTTCCCATTTGAAGACTATCAAGATGGCATCGTTCAAGGGTTGACTTCTCTTCTGCCTCCATTCGAAGATGTTCTGTCCAATAGTTCCTAATTGTACTTTTGACTAACAATTTCCAACTTGTCTTATTCTGAACTAATATTTCCTCTATTAGGGACTGGTCATATTTCTCAATAAGACTAGTTACATGCTTTAAAATAACTTCCATCCTGTTGCAACGTGACTTGTCGTTTCCATAATTTTTGAAACGTAATTATATCACCTTTGCTTAAACATAATGATTTACCTTTCAAGATAGGCTTTCAAGATCATGAAACAATGTGCAGTTCTTTTGACATCACTTCCTGTGCAAAATTGAAACCTATAGTAAGCTGTTTAGATCTTGGTTTTGAGTTCGTATTATGTGAAAGCGAATATTTGAAGACAGGCAGGGGTGTAACTAGGGGTGATTACGTGTTTCGCACAATTATGCTTAAACCCCTTGAGGGCTAGAATAAGAGTTTCGCCTTGAGGTTCTTCATGTAGTCGTGTCTGTTTGCAGTTACTATTGAAATCCAATTTACAAAATTCTAGCATCATCAAATATGCAGGTGCGTGTTGAAATTTTGTCAATTTGACAAACTTTCATTACGCACTTGCGTATTTGCGTCATCAAATATGCAGGTGCATGTTGAAAGTTTGTCAATTTGACAAACTTTCATTACGCACTTGCGTATTTGCATATATCCAGTTACGCCCTTGACAGGTACGAAACAAAAGACTAATAAGAAATAATAATTCTCATACCTTAACTGTAATAAATAATATATAAGGCAACTTAAAATGCTCTATTGTCAGTGGCCCACCAGATTTTTACGAACATTTTCCCCACTCACCCACACATTTCAGTGTCAATTGTGTCACATAAAATAAAATCTCTTTCAAGTGCTTATGTATTAATTGTACTTTTTATACTTTCCTCTATCTTTCAACAGCAGACAGTTAAATATAATAAGCATGATTGTGTCTTTCTATTTGAATATAATTTCATTAATTGCTGCTACTTTGAAACTTCCGGCGTAGAGTTTGCTCACATCACATCAAGATGATGCAAATCGTAAGGAAAACTATGGGTTGATCATTCTGTTAACAAAATGACGGTCTTTTTATTAAAGATGGATGTATATAAGTAATTAATTACACTGTATTTATATAATGTATCCCCAAGAACGTTGCATTTATAATCATATAGCAGACAAAGAAACTCGTTTATTTTGTTAAATATATGAATTCTGGAAATGATACATATGTAACTTTCTAATTTTACATTTAAAGAACAATAATACGTGTTTTTCTTTTCATTGTTTCATTGAACAAATAACAGAGGAACACAAGAGATTTTCAAAGAAAGTGTGCAGTTTCCACTATCTAGAACCTTATGACATATAAGCACGTGCTGTCATGCATGAGTGATTTGGAAATTCTTTAAACGCATACTATTCTAAAGCACTTGACTTTACCTTTCCAATGATATACAGAACCACTGTTTAACAGCTAACAATAGCATACCCAGAGATCATTTACATTATTCTGAAATGCGCCTCGTTTATTAGACGAAGTCTAATAAAATCATCGTTGCCGCCAAAACTTGACTTGTTCTCTGTATGGAAGAGCGCATATGTCATGGTATTGTTATTCACCTGTCAGAAGATTTAGTTACATTAAATATGTTATTATTTGCACTTTGCATTTAGTTTTAAATATGTTTTTCACTCAAACGCTGTAATGATTGATAGAGTTAAGCAGAACGCGAGAAACGCAAATGCCGATGGCGTGAGAAAAAAAAAAAGATTCTATGGTGCGCAAAGTCTTTCGTAGTAAAAAAGAAGTAAGGCTGTACTCGGTGCGTGAATTTACCGGAATGGACCTAATTACCGGGTCGGACCGGAACGGACCCTTTTTATTCATATTTCCAGCCGATTTTTGAGATGTTTTGATACAATCTACACGCGCAGATTAATTCAAGGCCCTACCTATGACTAACATGTATTATCTTAACTTGCAACCCCTAATTTTGATTTGACAATATCTGAGAAGGACTATTGGCGAAACAAATGTCTGTCCGTCAGATAAATTGACGACTTATTGAAACATGATAATGGTGCTAACTGTACAATCGATATACAAAGTTTCCCTCTATACATTTAGACCACTGTAATGTTTCAATTTAAAGCTGAAACACAATAGCTCTACAAATTTTCTATGGCTGAAATGTTGGTCATGATACTACGGAACAAAAATTCGGGAATTTTTGTGTTTTTCATTCGCTCCAAGTCTTTGAAGAAAGATAACCAGATTTTTGTATAAGATTATATGATTTTAAGATAAAACGCATATGCGTGGGGTATTAAGAGGCCTACCCATGGCGCAAAATACTCAAAGAGTATTTTGACTAATATCTCTAACTGATTTGCGCTAGATGGCATACAGAATATGTATTAATATTAAATAAGAGTTATTTAATATATCTACTGAAGATAGGGGAAAACGGGTCCGTTCCGATGTCCGTTCCGGTAATTCAGTCCATTCCGGTCCGTTCCGGTAAATTTACGCACCCGGCTGTACTGAACCGGGTAAAATACAGTACCGTATCATCGGAAGCATATCGGAATGTACCGAAGAATGTCAATAATTTACGGACCAGTCTGGTTTCTCGCCATAGTGGATAACCCCAACATAAGGATACTGCTATTCAATAATAATATCAGACATATTTACAGCATTTTGAACTTAGCCAATTTTTATTTTGTTATTATGACATAGCGACACTGTTTTGAACTTGGAATTTTTTCAATCACAGTAAAAATTTCTCATAGATACCCCATTAGGTTTTGGTCCTTTTTTACATTTTAATTATTAAAGGCGTGTAGTGTATTTAAAACATTGAGTGCAGATAATTTTGCGGGACGTATTCTGAAACCTTGCATGCAGCCAGTTTCTTACTTCGACAGATATAAAAAATATATATATTATTTGTTTCAAATATGACTTCTTTCACTTCGTCTTGTATCTTTTTTTGTAAAAATATTTCTTGTCTACTTAAAATTATTTTTACTTTTGTATGCAGACGATACAGTTATTTCGAGAGAATCACCTAACGGACTTCAGTCGGCTCTTGACGTTTGTAACGAGTACTGTAAGCAGTGGAAGCTACCCAGCAGGCACATTACGTACGAGCGGCAGGGACATATATACTGCTCAAAAGAAGTATGGCATCACCTTACTTTTTCCATAGAGCTAATGCAAAACAGTCATATTTCACCTGTGTAAAAGTAATATGGGTAGCAATAATGAATTGTGTGTATTTAACAGCCTTATGTTTCGATATTATAAGTTAAAAGTTGGTATTCGGGTTTCGTCCGTCTCGGTGGAGATATGCTTTTAAAAAGTAAGAGCTTAATTCAAGATGATTTCCTATAGGGTTCGATAAGAGCCAAAACCACTAGTTAGTCAGAATTTTTTGTCTACCTCGACGGCGGTCAGTTCTGTTCTCAATTTTGTCAGGTGCTTACAGAGACATGCGTGTGCGAGTTACAGAAACCACAAAGCCACACACAGGCATTCCTTTCTTCGAAATAGGTTGATTTAGCATTATGCCTATGGGAAAATCTAAGGTGATATAAAACTTTTTTTGAGTAGTATAGCTAGTGTAGAAGGTTTATGTACTTTATGTGGTAATGAAATTAGTTTCAACAATATTTTACACTCATTCTCATTAATGAGGCACAAATGGTGATGAAAATTGACAAAATAAAAAATAACAATAAAATGAAAAATGCTGTTGTCTTTGTATTATTATATATATATATATATATATATGGAATAGGTATCCGCAAAAAGTTTTTTACAAATAAGCAAGGCTACTTTGCGGATAAAATGTCCAGTTATAGTATCCTTAGGTTCTAAAACTCCAATCAATTACGTCTTTATTGCAAGAGACCCTGCACCCTTACTGAAGATAAAAAATGGTATGAACACGCCAGTGTTGAAGTGGCAAGAAACACAAAACATAATATGTAAGTGTTTAATAGCTTTTAGCTAATTTGGACACTGCATACTTTTGCAGATTATTTTTTTCGCTTTCAATTTAGTAAAAGTTTTTATTTTTCAATATTATTTATCAAGTCCTTATCAGTTTACGTTAAACTTTTTTATATTATTTACCCGGTTTTACAGATGATTGCTAATCTACTGCATTGTATACTTCCTTTGTTTCTGAACGCAAAAGAAACATGTTTGAGTCTGTCATTTTTTATAGAACAAGAAGCAGACTGAAAAAGAAAAGTATAAGTTTACTGGAATATATATTTGTGACAGTAGATAATTTTTGGACAAATTGTTTACATTAAAGAAAAGAATGTTATGATATATACACGTAACTGCAGCCGTGTGGGGAAATTAAACTGTATGTTTAGTCACTCTAACGAAAGTATTTCCATCTTAAATGCTGGTTTAATATTTTTTTTTAAAAAGAGCCTCTGTTTTCTTAACTGTTCGTTATTTACCTTTTCTCTGTGACCATGACAACTTTGGTCAACTTGCCAATATACCATACTTTGGTATTCTGTGTCCCATTCTAATTGTTCATAACGAATGTATCATACTAATTTGTAAGTTTAGTAAGCCATTATAACCATTATAAGTTTATGTTTGTCATCATGGCACGTTTTGTAGGCAAACACAGCCTTCTTCAATATTGCAAAGCAATAGTTTTTGTTTGAGCCACAATTTGTCTGGATAATTTGACCATAAAACAGTTGATTTGTGTTTTCTAATGACATTAAGATGGTTGTACTTATTTCCTCTAATTATCATTATACCTTGATGTTTTCTACAGCGTGGCAACAAAATCACTGCCATTCATAAATTCTGTATACTTTATCAATACAGTACTGGTAAAAAGTCTTAGAATTGCACTTACCTAATATTTAAGTATGAAAAGGAACAGTAAAGAAAACATGACACCTTCGTTACCTACAGACTATTGATGAGTCCAATCGTCATCAAACGAAGTGCAAGTGGTCCTCAGATATCATTTAAGTTGTCATTATGCAGATAAGCGATGGAAGAAGAGTAGGTACATCATTATTTTTCACCCACTGGCCTATTTTTAGTAAAGTGACGAAAGAATTGGTAACGAATGTATTAAAGCTGAACTTTACGCCATTCTGTGTGTTTGTCAAACAGCAGTTGCCCACAATGACATCAGCTCATGTATATATGATAAATACTGAAACGTTTGAAGACTATCTAGTATGAACTAAAGGATGCCCAATAGTTGTTTTGCAGCAGTGACGAAGGTATCAATCATTTTATAACCAGTCAAGTACCTGTAGACTGAGCTTTGTGTCTAAGTAATGACCCGTCGGATACACCACAGAAAATTTAATTTCAGCACATATATCAATTTACAAGAAGGGTTTACACAGCATTCCATCTGTATCTTTTGAACGCTTTACTATACTGTAAAATCAAACTGTTCCACTTTTAGGACAGTTTCGGTAATTATTTTAGGTGTCCCATTTTTAGTTCACCTGAGCCAGAGGCTCCGGGGGAGCTTATAGGATGGTAAGGCTCCGGCGTCCGTCGTCCGTCCGTCGTCCGTCCGTCCACAATTTCAAACGACTTCTCCTCTGAAACCGCTGGGCCGATTGTAACCAAATTTCATACAGAGCATGCTGGGACCTTAGGAACGAAAAGTTGTTCAAACGATCCTGGTCACATGACCAACATGGCCGCCATGCCCATATATGGTAAAAACCTGAAAAAAATCTTCTTCTCCAGAACCAATAGGTCGATGGTCTTGAAACTTGGTATTTAGCATTGGGTTCACGATTACTACCAAGATTGTTCAAATTATGACCTTGGGTTGACCTTGACCTTTTTTACGGTAAGGTCAAATTTGCTTACTCATGCTTATATATGGCAAAATGCTGCAACATAAGATATCTTGGAAACTGTTGAAGATTTTGGCCTAAAAATTGGTACATACAGTCATCTAAATGACTACATGAAGGTTTATGAGTACAAGAGGTCAAGGTCATTCTTTGACCTTTGACCCAGAACTCATATATTTTGACAATATCAAACAATCTCCTCAAAAACCACTAGGCCAATTGTAACCAAATTTCATATAGATCCTCCAGGGGTTGAGGGGATGAAATTCGTGCATACGGTCCAGGTCACATGACCAACATGGCCACCACGCCCATATATGGTAAAAACCTGAAAAAATCTTCTTCTCCAGAACCAGTAGACCGATGGCCTTGAAACTCGGTATGTAGCATTGGGTACTCAAATACTAGCAAGATTGTTCAAATTATGACCCTGGGTTGACCTTGACCTTTTTTACGGCAAGGTCAAATATGGGAAAATGCTAGAACATTAGATTTCATGGTAAGTTTTGAAGATTTTGGCCTAAAAATTGGTACATAGAATCATCTTAATGAGTACATGAAGATTTTTGAGTATAGTCCGTTTGCTCTCGAGTGCAAACGGGGTTTTGCTTATTTTCTCGAAAACGATGAAAGTTCCATCAAATGTTTCAATGTCCCAATGATTCCTATAACTATACATAACAGAATACGGAAAGTCAAATTTTTTGGATGCTTTTGTAAAATATTTTCCATTGACAGTAATGCAAAAACTGAGCAGTTTCACTGAAGGGTGTCGTATGCTTTTTAGAACAGCCAAAATATTGTTGATAGGCAATAGCGTAAACTCGTTGTTTACAACAGGCGTGGGCGTATATGAATGAAATAGTAAAATGAGCCGCGACACAAGAAAACCAACAAAGTGGTTGTGCGCCCAGCGCAGACTCAGATCAGCCTGGGCATCCGCCCAGTCTGATCAGAGTCTTCGCTGTCCGCATGGAGGTCGCTTAGAACCAGAGCTACCCTTTGAGCACTTAACGAAGGGTCTGTTCAGACCGGGCGGATGCCCAGGCTGATCTGAGTCTGCACTGGGCGCATAACCACATTGTTGGTTTTGTCGTGCCGCGGATCAAATGTATTCACCTGTCCGCACGCGTAACGCATGGTATCACTGGTCAGGTGATACTATGTTGTAAATAAATATTGAACTATTATATTATTTTGCGAGTAAAAATTGTATGTTTTAAAATTTGATAATATACGGGTGAAACAAAAAGTAGAAAAAAATAGATTTAGACTAAAATTTCAATTAATTATGCAAATTTTGTTCTAGGGATAGCATACATTGGTCACATGCTCCAACACGTAAAACTAAACGGGGATTCCAACAGCCAACATTTACTCCCTTGTAATTAAGAGGTGAAAATGACATATTTTAAGTCCTGTTTTTGTATAGAAACTTTTTTATGCAAAACCTCACGTTTCTGTAAAATTATGATTTTGTTATGTATAGGATGAAAATTAAGAATGAGCGATTCGAAAATCTTTTACCTCTCACCAATTTTGAGAAAATAGTGGGGATGCCGTTTGTATTTGGGAGCAAACGGACTATACAAGAGGTCAAGGTCATTCTTTGACCTTTGACCCAGAAATCTCAAATTTTGACAATTTCAAACAATCTGCTCTAAAACCACTAGGCCAATTGAAACCAAATTTCATATAGAGCCTCTAGGGGCTGATGGAATGAAAATATTTTCTAACGGTCCTGGACACATGACCAACATGGCCGCCACGCCCATATATGGTAAATACCCAAAAAAATCTTCTCCAGAACCAATTGACCGATGGCCTTGAGACTTTGTAAGTAGCATTGGGTACTTGAGTACTATCAAGATTGTTCAAATTATGACCTTGTGTTGACCTTGACCTTTTGCAGCAAGGTCAAATATGGGAAAATGGTAGAACATAAGATTTCATGGAAAGTTTTAAGATTTTGACCTAAAAAATTGGTATATACAGTTGTCTTAATGAGTTCATGAAGAATTATGAGTACAAGAGGTCAAGGTCATTTTTTTACCTTTGATCCAGATTGCTCATATTTTGACATTTTCAACCATTTCCTCAAAAGCCAAAGGGCCAATTGTGAACACATTTCATATAGAGCCTCCAGGGGTTGATTGAATGAAAATTTGTTCAAACGGTCCAGGTCACATGACCAACTTGGTCGCCATTATTACTTACGGGATAAATCTTTAATATTTTTCTTCCCCAGAACCAATACACCTGTGGCCCTGAAACTTGGCAAATAGCATGGAGTACTAGAGTACCACCAATACTGTTCAAATGGTGACCTTGGGTTTACCTTGACCTTTTTTGCGGCATGGTCAAATATGGGAAAATGCTAGAACATAAGATTTCATGGAAAGTTTTGGAGATTTTGGCCTAAAAATGGTATATATGGTTGTCTAATGAGTACATGAAGATTTATGAGTACTAGTGGTCATGGTCATTCTTTGACTTTTGACCCAAAACTCATATTTTGACAATTTCAGACATGATAAGTATAAGCCACCTTGCCAATTGTTCAGGTGAGCGTTTCAGGGCCTCATGGTCCTCTTGTTTTAAAGAATTTTACGGTAATGAAGTGTATGCGTCATTGAAAGTATTGAGTATGCTTTGTTTCTGCAATGTTTCAGCATAACAAATAACGTAGAGAAGTATGGAGAAATAGAGTGAAAACAGTTTCCCTTTCACACCAAGTATGGAGTGCGATGTAATGTCATCGCTGTCCAGTTCTCCTGACACGTGTTTCAACAATTTTCTGGACGAGGGGGAAATTGGTGACTCGGAATCCGATCAAACTGAACCCCTAGAAGCTATCGAACTGATCCAGGCTAAGCTCACAGACACTCCACCGAATTCTCTGGAACTAAATAGTGGGTCAGATTGTTCTTTGCCAAAGCAAAATGCTTTGCAATCGTCTTCAGCAGAAGGTGGAACAAACGCATTTTCTAACTCTGATGAAGAAATCGATCCAACCGCAGTACATGTTGAATTAATTGACGATGCGGGAATCCTAGATATTCTTGAAGACAACAAACTTTTTCACCTGTCTCAAGTCGAGGTAGAGAGTGACTTATCCAGTGACCTAGACGAGGACCCCACCCAATCTCAGAATTATGGTTTCGACTCTGTCGATTCAGCAGATTCACCACCGAGACTTGAAAGTCTTGTGAACGGAGACTTCATCATAAATCGAATTCCAACATTAGAAAATTCATTTATGGAAGCGACACAAAAAGCTTCATCGGAGGATAAAGCCAAAGAGAGTGGTGCTGTTGTCCCTTTATCTCCGTTGCTAAAACCTACCACTGATGACATGCAAAATGAAACCAAAATTAAATCAGCTCTTAAAGGAGCAATAGACTTAGATTGCAGACCAAAACCACCACCAGATTTGAAGTGCACATGCGCAGAAAATGGGATAGAAGTTTCAGTTGAACAAGCAGGTAACACAGATTCAGATGACAAAGAGCAACCGAAATGCCCAGGGACTGCCACCAAAGGTGCTAGTCAACAGGACCAACCAGATAACCTTGCAACTGAGTCCAAAGACCGACCAGATAATCATGCAACTGTGGCCCAGCCTCAGTTGCAAGAATATATGGTCGGTCTTGTCGGAGGAAAGGTAGACGAAACGGTTGATGATCTTGTTATAGCCTATAGGAAAACAGAGAGACTTACTGCCAGACTGCC
The DNA here is from genome assembly GCA_963989385.1 of Ctena decussata. Classification (NCBI taxonomy): domain Eukaryota; kingdom Metazoa; phylum Mollusca; class Bivalvia; order Lucinida; family Lucinidae; genus Ctena; species Ctena decussata. The sequence continues at coordinate 71,138,709 of OZ022504.1, forward strand.
AAGAATTTATCATACCAGAGACTCAGAAGGTCCAGGTAAGTTTTTCTATCCAGTGCAGAGTGTACGGTCATGTTGGTCTAAAGAGTAAAGATTAAAGTTAATGGGAACACTAATTCTTCCTTCGAAAGAAATGTCTCCCGCCATTTTAGAATGGTTTTGGTGCCCAGGAACGCAAACAGGAAACAGGAAACGCAAACAGGAACTCACAAATTTTTTTCCTTTTGTCCAAATTAATGTACCTTTATCATATTTAGTGCGCTAGAATGATGTACAAACATGGATGTGTATCCAGCCACCTTAATCACTTGTCATGGTTCAGAAGCTGCGAGTTCGAGTCCGGCTTAGTTCGTAATTTTTTCTGCCAACGTTTGAATGATTTCATCATAATAATCGCTTCTAGCATGTCCATTTGCTCTATCCTTGTACTGGTATTTGGCTTGTTAAATGTCATTCTTTAATGAATGAAGTCTGACAATACATGTATACCTAATCTGGGACTTTTAGACTTTTAGGTGAAAGGGTACATTTTTAGGGAAATCAGCTTTGCCATTTTCATTTTCCCTCCCTTCTCTCTTAAAGTAATACTTTGCTCCTCTAGGACTTCAGGAGTAGACCCCCTTTTGAAATGGTTTTATCATCCAGGAGAGGAAACAGGAAGTTTCAACAGTTGTTCAGTTTTTTAAAAATTGAGGAAAAACATGACGGTTTCCCATATTCCGTAAGCGCTAATATTTAGATCCTAACGGCATTTTATTTCAGTATAATTCCAACTCAACTTTCTACTGCTAATTTAGCGCAAATTGATTGGCCAAGAGCTTACAGAAAACGACGTTTATTCTTTGATAACTCTCCTGAGCAAGAAACTGGGAACTGCTTGAACTATTTTCTTTGCGGCAGTTTCTAGCAGACAATGGTAAGATAAAATGACCGAGTTGGAATTATAAGAAATGCGTTTTATTTTTGTGGATGTTATGGATGTGTAAACACTGGCTTGTGGGTGATTCGCCGGCGTTTACACATTGATACATAAAGGAAATTCATTCCTATTCAGACAAATCAAGACAAAGACAGAAGAATCAAATGAGCAAAGGCCTTCCTAGGCCACCAATGGTGATTATCTCGGAGTTCGCCAAGGAGAAAAGCTACGACATCAATTATGTGTTGGAAAACCATGAGCAGCTGGGACTGGCAGTAGAGTTTCCTTGCACGCAGTGTTATGATCGGCATGATGAGAGGTCGGCTTTAGTAGATACTTTGATGAAAAGTATGTATGGCTATGGAAAGAACCAGGCCGGTAATCACAGATGCCTAAGTAAGTAACAATATTGACAGTATTTGCGCAGTTTTTCTGCACATTCTGTTAAATATGAATATCTTTGCCTAAGTTCATTTAAACAATTTTTATGTGGCTGACTTATTCGAGAAGCTTAAATTTATTTTGCACATTCTAGCCGTTTTTAGCTCGCCTGAACGAAAGTTCAAGAAGAGCTATTGTTGTCACCACGGCGTCCGCGTCCGCGTCCGGATTGGATGTTTTGGTTAAAGTTTTTTAAAGACCTATATCTCCCTAACCCATGGATGGATTCTTTTGATACTTGCACTGTAGTTAGATATTGGTCCAAAGTTTAACGTGGTACCACCCCCATCCCACTCCTTGACCTTGATGTCAAGGTCATGCACTTAGAAAATTGGGAGTTTTTTGGGACTGGATGTTTTGGTTAAAGTTTTCTAAAGCCCAGTATCTCCTTAACCCATGGATGGATTCCTTTGATACTTGCACTGTAGTTAGATATTGGTCCGTCCGAAGTTTTCCAAGATACCACCCCACCCCCCTCAGTGACCTTGATGTCAAGGTCATGGACTTAGAAAATTGTCTTTTTATTAATTGGATGTTTTGGTTAAAGTTTTTAATCACACATATCTCCTGAACCCATAGATGAATTCTTTTTATATTTGCACTGTAGTTAGATATTAGTCCAAAGTTTTACAGAGTACTACCCCAGCCCTGCTCGGTGACCTTGATGTCAAGGTCAGGGACTTAGGAAATTTGGTCTTTATTAAAGTTTTCTAATTGCGTACTGATTCATAATGCTTGGCAGAGATTTAGTTTACACTTGAACTGATGTTAGACACTTTTTTGAGTTTTTACAAAACACTATATACTTACCCGACTGGATGACCTTGATGTCAAGGTCATGGACTTTGAGTTTTGTCTTAAAGATTTTGATTAGTTTTATATTAATGAAGACATAATTTCATAGTGCCACAATGGACTCAGTTGATACTTATACTTGGACTGATGTTAGATAACGGTTAAAGGCTTTGATACATCCTAACCCTGCCCTCCTGCCCCCTACCCCTTAGTTCTTTGACCTCAAGCTCATGGACTTTGAAATTTCATGTGGATTTTTATTTATTTTAAGACATTTCTGAGATAGCTTTTGTTTATAAATATGTTGTCATTATGCCTGAAGTTTTATACTTAGCAGTCCACACCACCATAGCGACTGTGTGATGGGCAAGCACCTATTCAGGCGAGCTATGCTGTTAGGCGACAGCTCTTGTTATTATTCGTCTTTGTTAATGTCCTCATGCTTTTCAAAGGAAAGCGAGGGGACATAGTATTCGGCTCTCCGAAGTTCCGTTGTTCAGAGGTTCCTTACTTCTATGGTTCCGTTTCCTTGACAGCTGGCACCTTGTGTGCACAACATCTCCAATAGTTTGTCATGAACTGTTGGTCTCTTTTACGTGGTTCAAAGATGTGCATGTGTCTGAGGTGGTATGGTCAAATAATAATTCACCACTCTTTTTGCATTGAGTAGGTACCTTGTGTGCGCAACAACTCCTACATTTGCCCATAAAACATTCTGAAACGTTGTATGCATCTTTTACATGATCTGTAGATGTGCATGTGACTTATGGGCTGTGGTCGGATTATGTTTTGTCACTTTTTTTCACGTTTCAAGCTTTTGCATTTATACGGTTCAAATGCTACCAAAGAACATAAACAGTGGGTACTTTATGTGCGCAACTCGTCCTAAAGTCTCCGTGATCTTTTTTGATACTTTTCATGCTTTCGACATGGTCTGTAGATGTGCTAGTTTTTCAGGACCAGAAGACCTATTCGGTAGGTACCTTGTGTGTGCAACTCCTCCTTCAGTGTTTCATGAATCATTTTCATACGTCGCAGGCTTCTGTAACATGATCTGTTCATCATTTCTGTGGCTCAAATATTATCGAAATGCATATAGAGTGGTTACTTGTGTGCCCAACTCCTCATTGGATTTTGTACTAATCTTTTGAAATTCTGCAGGTGCTTTTGTCATGATCTGAGAATTTGCCCGTAGAACGGATATATTCATAAAATTAATTTTTGTTACGTTTTTTATGTTTTAAACTTTAATGTCTTTTGCGGAATTTAATGCAGTTAAATGCATAGATAATGTGTACATGGTCTGGGCGACTCCTAACAGAGCTTATTCCGATCTGCTTGAAAATTTGCAGTTAATATCCTTCATGTTATACATGTATAGGAAAATTTCACGTCCTCGTTTATAGTAATTGGAAGGAAAGCGAATATTTGCGAAGATTTTAAGTCATAATTTATACACTGGATATGTCTTAATAATTTTGTGACAGATTTATTTTTGCAAAACTTTGCATCCGCGAAGTTTTGTGGGAATACATGTATCGCGAATATTTTCGAATTAACCTTACTTCGTTGTTTTCTAAAGAATGCGGCGCTGAGAAGATGGATATGACCACTTTCTGTAAGATGTTGCTAAAGCTCAAAAAGACGTTTAAAGACCTTGGGCTTATTGTTCGAGACGTCAGTTCTGACGGAAATTGCCTATTTGCTGCTATCGTTGACCAGCTTCGAGTGAAAGGCGACTTCAGATACACACAGGAGAATCTGCGAGTCGCTGCCGTGGAGTATCTCAGGAACAATCCTACTGCGGTTAGTATAAGTAGAGACGCCACCAGGCAGCAAAATGGTGCCTTATGGCACATGCAGCGGTGCCACGGTCAGGGGAAAACATCTTAAAAACATTTTTTTCCACCTTAGGGAAAAGTAGGGAGTTTTGTGATTGGATAGGGAAATTCAGAATCGCTTTAAAATTCAGGTAAAAGCCAGGGTATTTGAAAATTAATGACTACGACATTCTTCAGAAAATATGAATATGCTTATTCTGCACAAGATTCAGGAAAGATAAAGCATACTTTGAGGTATTCACCTCCCTCCTCATTGGGGGCTACTCTCAAGTGAAAAAAATCTTCCTCTTTGTGGTATTCTTCAAGTGAGCCGCGACACGAGAAAACCAACAATGTGGTTGTGCGCCCAGCGCATACGCCCAGTCTGATAAGAGTCTTCGTTTTGCGGTTAAAGGGTAGATAAGGGTCTAAGCTACATCCATGCGGACAGCGAAGACTCTGATCAGACTGGGCGGATGCCCTGGCTGATCTGAGTCTGCGCTGGGCGCACAACCACTTTGTTGGTTTTGTCGTGTCGCGGCTCAAATATTGTTTCCTTAAAGCGATAAGTTGTTAACCATCATTTTCATTTCTTGCAGAGTATTTTTTGCAGCAAATCACTACATTTGTATTTTTATCTAAAAAAAATTACAACGATTGTATGCCGGGCCGCGTAGCGCAGTCGGTAGCACGTCTGACTCAAGAGCCAGAGGTCCCGGGTTCGATACCCTGTCCGGCCATATACTTTCGTTTCTCCTTTCGCTGATTCTAGATGGGAAGTTGTCAGTTACTGGCGAAAGTATGTGCACTTAGTACTGTTTAACCGTTTAGGAGGTCTAAGCCTGTCCAGGAATGGTATGGTTAGGGTAATTGACCGTCCCGACATGACCATAGCTGTTTTCCGTGGACGTAAAGCCACAGAACTACAACAACAACTACTACTTTTGTATAAGAGAACAGTGGTATGCTGTGAGTTGTGCGTGTTACTCCTGCTACGTGCTCAGTGTATATCTACCTTATAATGGGCCTTCTATATTATGTGTATGTGCTTCTTTCCTTATTGGTTTTGAGAGCGGGATGTGGGATTTGATTGTATTACTTTCTGATCATTGCCTATCTTTTTACTTTCTATAGTGATAAACACGTCAATAAAGCACTGTCAAGAATGATCTGTATAAAATGCTTTGCAGGACGATGGCACTCCTTATGCTATGTTCCTATCCGGTGAGACATGGGATCAATATCTTACCAAGATGAGTAGAGATGGTGAGTGGGGAGACCATATGGTACTCAGGTGAGTAACAGCTGAGCTGTGGAGACAGGGGCTTAGGAAAGTGGT